>JASDQU010437758.1:40110-54028 GCA_032191745.1 Picea mariana | reverse complement strand
ATAGTCATAATAAAATAGAGTCTCTGTAGATTGTTGCAGTATATTTTGTTTGTTCAAAACATAGGTTTAATAAAAAAAACACTGTTGTAGAAATAAGTAACTCATTATCATTCATTTCGTGTTTAAGAAACATACTGTTAAACAATTGTCAATTTGACATATCAAATCGTGATAAAATTTTTTTGAAAAATAGTCATTAGAAAGCTAACACAATTCTTCACAAGTTTTGTTTTTACTGTAAAGTGAAATTCAAAATAAAAAAAATACTTTTTTATGTCGGAAGTTGAATAACTTGTGAAAATACAGTTTTTTTTGTCATAAAACAAGCAAAAGTGTAACCCACCTTCATGATTTCACCCGGTGTTCTTTTGCATATTAAATTGTGGTTCAATTATTGTATGGAGTGAGATTTCATTCTTTGTGTGTCAGTTGAGAACACCAACAGTTCTATATTGCCCATTGTTTGATTCACTTAGGCTATGGGGATCTATGGCTCCCATTAAGTGTTTGTAACACATTCTTATCTTAGTTTCCATTATCTACACTTAATATTATCAAATTCGATTTGATGGGTCAATCTCATCTCTGCTAGGGGTTTAATTTGTTTGTTGGGTCAATCTCATCTTTGCTAGGCGTTTAATTTGTTTGTTGGGTCAATCTCATCTTTGATGGACATTTAATTTGTTTGTTGGATCGATCGCATATCTGTTAGACATTTAGTTCGTTTGTTGGGTTGATCTAATCTTTGTTGCACATTTAATTTGTATGATGGGTTGATCAATTGGATAGAGGGAAAGGAGTCGAGTCGACTCACTACAGATTGGAAAACGTTTTGACAGTGAGAACATAATCACAACAAGAGAGGAAACAAAATCACTCCCATGGGTTCACCAAGAATGAGAGCAAGAATCTCAACAGAGAAACAAATTTGAGAATTTCTCCCAAGGTGATGAAGACAGGGAAATGAAATTCCACCTTGAGGAAATCATGGTATGTAGCACTCCCTTGCTTCCCAAGATACCCACAAGGAATTAATGTTGTCTAACAACATATTGTATGTTGTTTTGTTATCTAATAACGCCCTCTTCCAAACCTCAACAACTAGTTAGCATAACACATTGTTTTGCTAGATTGCCACTTCGGAGTGTGAACCCTAGCATATGGAGAGTCCCCACACTCGTTCCATTAGCTACTACAAGTTTGAACACTATCCTCTAGCAACAAGAGAGAACACACTACATTTCACTTGTTGGTTACCATGCAAAAAAATTAACCCCAATTTATGAGCATATCAAACACATGGTTTTCTATATAAACACTCCTACGCATGAACCCTAGCTCCAGGGTGTCCAGGGAATGTTTTGCTTGTTTTATAGGACCCCACTTTGCCTCCCTTGCTCAGTTATGTACCCATACTCCAACCTCATTTTCTCATAGTCTAGACGTTGTCTTGAGTGTCCACCAATCAATGATAGCTATCTTTTATTTCCATAGACCTCACTGTCTAATTGGACATTGAATCCTATGTGAACCAAACTAGTAACACCTATACACAAAAAATTTGGTAGCATGAGCATAATTGTTGTGGTTTGAATGAGGGGTCAATTAAGAGACATACCCTGCATATAATGAGTGGAAAATGAATGACTGGTGCATTGAATAACTAGAGGACTAAGTTAGTAATGGATAGATCTGCCACCTCCTTCATTGGTCAATGAAATATTAGTTCATTTCCAGTGTGGACTTCCTACAGGATATTTCATTCATTAAAGGATTTTAAATTGCTACGTGAGTTATTTGGTTTCCTAGCTCATGTGTAGAAAAAAATAATTGTTTTCACTCTAGGGTTCCTCATGCAATGGTTGATATCAAAGGTGAGGGAACACCTCTCGATGGGAAATTATATTGTCACCTTGTGTAGGATACTAATGTATATTAATATGCTATCATTACTCATTTTACAAACTAAAAGAATGAGCCAGTTAATCAACCCAAAAACCAGAGAGTAGTTGCACTAAGAATTGTATTGATCCCTGAAGCCAAACCCAGAGACGTAAGTGGCATTTAGGACAATAGGATATACTAACTTATTAGTGATAGAGAGTGGCATAGATTGACGTTTATTGGCTTGAATTTTCATTTCCATTTTTATCTATTTGATGTGTGTAGGCTACATTGAGTGAAGACCTTTCTCATAGGGAAAGGGAAGACAAGTCCTTATGTAGGGTAGAGGATTGAGGCTTGGTAGCCTCCAGAAGATAGATAACTCTATGCAAAACTTAGAGACATAATTGATATAGAGACTAGAAATCAAATTCCACAAATGTATATGTGTTGGTGAATCTAGTGGGAGATAAGTCCCTCAATTACGGATCAAGGTGATAGTGATGAACATGTCAATGCTACTCAAGAATATTATTGAAAATTTGATCTCAAACACTTAGTCAATAATAGATTTCAACCTCCTATAGTTATTCACCAATAAAGTAATAGAACCACATGCTATTTGCTAGAACTATGAGCAGAAATAAAAGTGACTAAGCAATCTGAAAAGTCATAAAGTCACTTTTACCCATTAAATAATAAAAGGTTCAACTTGACTTTATAAAATCACTTTATAAAGTCACTTAAGAGAGAAATATGCTCGATCTCTTCTACATGCTGAGAACCGACAATTCAGAAGTACCTCTGAGCTACTAAATATAAGAAAGATGATGATGCAGAGCAAAATAATATGGAAGTTGTTACATCATACGAACCACATACAACTTCTATAAATTCTAATAAGAATGACATTGCTAAATTGAATATGGTTGAAGGTTGCAAAACAATAGAAGCATCAATGAGAAATTGACCTTTCCAAGCTAATTAAACCACCCTGAGTTGTTAGTGAAAGTTAAGATGAATATCAATTGAAATATTTTTACCAACACTAATGAAGAAAGATTTCACTTTTTGTCATTGCTAACGAATTTAAGCAATGGTGATATCATCCATTGTTTTGTGGATGTTGGGGGAGTGGAAGAACAAGATGGAGTTGGAGGTGATGAAGAATCGAATGGACAAGAATTATAACTTATATATGATCCTCATAATTGGAAAATTAATGATCCATCATATGACAATTAGTACGGATGAAAATGGAGAGAGTGATAGAGAAATTAGGTACATGTTCCAAAGGTTTTCTTCGATTAAGTAGAGTCCCTAGTTATTAACTCATAGGATTACATCATACTCTTAGATAAGGTAGAACAAAAGAAAAAATAGATGTTGGAATTGAAGAAAAAGAATAAAAATATTACAAATGAAAAGAGAGATGCAAAGCTTGTTGCAAATAAATAGTGAAAGAAAATCTTCAAAGATAAAGGGAAAGATTGAAGAAAAAGAGTTGAGAAAACCATTTTCAAGGTATGAAAGAGAACAATGTAAGGAGCTATAGAAAAGTTGAAAGGATCAAGAAACTTGACACAAGTACAAACAATTTTTAAAAGAGGATAAGGTTGAGAAAATTAGTGTATCAAATGCTAGAGAATAAATTGTTCTTCCAAGATATGAGAAACATTTAGATCCCTAACTATCATTTAGTTGAAGTGCCTTTCCCCTCCTGCTGGATAATGGATTAGGGTTTAAAATGTAGGGTTGGAAACAATTTACCAACAAATACCCCATAGGTGCTAGCATATTCAATCTTCAAGGACTGAAGAAGGTCTCACATGAGACACTATGAGAATCACAGGGACTATAGGTTTTGTGCAAATCATAAAGGAACAATACAGACATGAAACATCCAACTTAGATCCATGAACTTATTTTACATTCATTCATAACATCCATATAAGAGTTGTGCAAAATACTACATAGTAGACATACATTCAAAATAGACAAAGGTGCTTCATACTTCATTCATTAATCTCAACATCATTCAAATAAATTTCAATACACAAAGGGACAAAGCCTACTCATAGTGCATTCAGAGTGAAACAAAGACCAACAATTTTCTCTCATCCAAGATGATCTCCACACAAGGATTCATTACTTTTCACACCATGGAGAAGATCATTAAAATGTTAATTAATGATACGTGACAAAGTTGAAAAGGAATGTTTAATGTTTCATATTGTAAAAATGATTAATATTGAGAAAAATGTGCTCATGTATTTTTCATTTAATTTGTAAAAGGGAAATTAAAATCAAGTGAGCGAATCCACCTCACAATTAGTTTCCTATTTTTAAGGGGAAATTAGTTTTGTGTGAGAATCCACCTCACAAATTATTTTCATAATTTTAAGAGGAAGTTGGGAGTCTCATGAATTAGTTTGGGATTCTTCCTCATTTTATCACAAGTAGTTTCCTAGTCTCAAGGAGAATTTAAGGTTGTTTGAGATTCTTTCTCATATTTGTCCTTGAGTTGTTATTAGATCCTAAAATTGTGGATCTTGTCTCCTTGAATTATGGAGAGAGGGAAACTATATAAATTCCTTATGTAAGCATTGTGGAGGAATCCTTTTTGGATAGCCCTTGGAGGCCCATTGAGGCCCCTTGCAGAGAGAGAGCTTTGCATTGAGAGGAATGTAGTCCTTCTAGTGTGAGAAGGAATGTCACGTATGTGAGAGCCTTAAGTTCTTTGTCTAAGATGAGGATGCTCTGGGTTCCAGCCCTGTAAGGAGCATGTATCACATTTTATGAGAAGGTTTCAACCCTGCTATAGAAGAATAATAAAGCGATTTGTATTCCAAGCGGATCCAGAGACGTAGCTAGAAGGTTCAGGTGAACTTCATTAACACATGGGTGTCAAATTATATGTTTGATTTTTTTATTACATTCTCACTTGATTAAGTAGCGATTTAATTACACATATGCACATCATGATGACAATTTTTTCATGTTTATATGCAATGCTTCATGAGTATTTTCTCATGTTCACATGCGATTAAGCATCACTAAAAGGTCCTCATTGGAGGATTTTTGTAGATAAAGATATCACAGAAATTCCCGGATCAAGTGGTATCAGAGAAGGTCTGATTAGTTTTATAGATTGTGAATATAATCATGGGTAAGTCAAAGAAGCAAGAATGGCTTCCTGAGCTTGAAGAAATCAACCACACCATTCAAGCATATAACGTTGAATTGAGGAGGTTTCTTCAAGAATATGAAGAAGAAAAGAGCAAAATACAAATGCAACTACAAGCTATGGAGGAGGAAGTTGGGTAATGCTCCGCTACATGAGAAGCATAAAGTCCCTCCAAGACTAGACAAACTTGTGGCCATCGAAGGTATATCAATTATGGTTCTTGTTATGAAAATATTGATACTTGCACATATTGTCAAATAATAGAGGATTCTCTTCATATACCTGGGAAATAAGGTGGTTTCCTAGAATTCTCATCCACAACTTCATCCAACTAGGAGGAGTAGTTGGCCAAACTTCAAGAAGATGACCAAGTGTTAGAAACAAGAATGGAGGTAAATAATTCTCCATATTCAATTCCTTCCCTTATTAATGATGATGTCTCTTTTGGAGTTTTTGAAAGGCACACCAAGTTAATTTGCTTGAAGTTGCTGAGGAATATGGGGTATAAAGGAGGAGGTCTTTGTATTGATGACCAAGGCAACAATCAACCACTGGAGGTTGAAGGAAGACCCTGATATGTAGGATTAGGGTATGGTGAAAGAGAATGCTCAGAAGCAGCAGAAGCAAAGGATTCTTCAAGAAAAGAGATGAGATCATCACCAACACCATCTAAGAAAAAGGATGGCACATCACTTTCTGAAGGTGATGGATCTAGCACAAGATTTAAGATGAAATCAAAGTCTCCTTGAAAATCTTGGGACACCAACAGTGTTGCAAAGTGATACAAACATGAAGTCACACAACTATTGCACTCACTGCAAAATGAGTGGTCATTAGAGTAGGAAATGTTGGAAGCATCACCTCGAGCTTCATGGCACACCAAGAAAGAAGCTCGTTCCAGAGTTTATGTAGTTGGATGCAGGATCCTCCTTAGTTGAAAAAAAAATGGCCAAAAATTAAATTTCCTAGAACTCGACGAAAATAGCACCAAGTTGAAGATCTCGATGAGAGATTTCTAACGGCACAAACGACACCTCAAACGGAGTCTGTATGCAAAATTTATGGCCATATGAAATTTTTGGTAAACATGCAAATCTGGTGAGATCCGTACAACACTGACGTTAACATGCTGACGTGGAAGAATCATAAGATTCCATGTGTCACACATTTTTGGCACTTTCAGGGGTCCATGTGGACCAATAAAAATGTGCCATGTGGCAGTCGTACGGATGCCACATGGCAGTATAGATGTTGACGTGGTTGTATGGTGATGATGTTAGCAGAGTGACTAGACCATACAAAATGCTGATGTGACAGTACAACACTGACGCAACATGTGACATGTCAACTAACTGGATGTTGGATGGGTTGTAGATGTGGAAGTACATAAATGACACGATAGAGTGATTGGGAAGTACAAAGGATGACATGGAAGCACCACAGGCTGCCATGTGTCAGGTGGATTTGGCCTTTTTAGGGGTCCAAATGGACCAACAAAATTGCACTACGTGTCATCTGTATGGATGACGTGGAAGTACGACATATGACTAGGCATTGATGTGTCTATTGACTGGGTTGTACGACACTCACATGACTGATTATTGGGAATCACAGAAGTGTTGACAGTGCAGGTGATTGGGCACCATGCGGGCCAATCTTATGCTGCCATGTGGCAACCCGAATTTTTCCCAATGAGGGTTGGGTCCAGAATTTTTTTTTTTTTTTACCGACCACCAGACCAGTTGGTGGCCAACGGACAATCAAAATTCAAATTAAAAAAGGGTTGGCCACCGGACCGACCGACGACCAACCACCGTTGCCCCAAATTTGGCGGTCAACCAACATTCTAGTGAAAACCTATTAAAAATGGTGAGATGTTTTTATTTGTTAGAATGAACACCCAAAATGGGGGTCCGCGGGCTTGAACCCCGAACCTCCCACAACCATAATTTACCAAAGTTACCAATGCACCAAAGCCACGACTTTGTTGACTGCACCCACAAACAAATACTTAGACCCTAAATTGCTCATTGTGGGGGGATTCGACCCATGCCTGTATTGTGGCACATTTTTTGATGCAATAGAGCAATTAATGCTGTTTGTACTTGTAGGGAAGGGCATGAATTTTGAGACAGAGAGCCCAAGAGGGGCCTGGAAGTGACCATGATAGAATTTGATGAAAGTATAGTCATTTTTGTACAATTTCTCRCCACAAATCCACTAGTGAAATCGAAATTTGGATCTGACCAATGGATTTTGAGGGATCATGGAAGAAGCCCACGCTTTCCATTAATGTTTTGGCACATTTTCTGAGGCATAGTTGCACCTTTTAGAACTTGGTCGATCTTATATTCAAAAGTTGTAGAATGGCGAGACAGACCTGCTAGTTCTGTGTATGCTGATATTTGAGCATCCGGTTGAGCGCCTTGGCACTAAAACCAATGTAATTTTTATGCATTTATGATTTGTGCCTCTTTTTGGAAATTGCAAGAGGGTGATTGAATGTTGCATATTCTGGTGATCTTTGAGTGCTGAAGCAAGGTGGCAAGATCTAAATTATTACAGGAAATTCCTTGTTTGAGCCTTGCACGCAAATCAAGACGGTGTGGTAAGAGGCCATTTTGACACTTCGACAGAAAGTAATCATGTTTATAGCCAAAATTCTTAGAATTGCAAGATGAGTATGAAGATGATGGCATTTTCCTTATTTATTATGTTGCACATGTTTGTAATGGGGGGTTTAAAAAACCACCAAGTTACCACTAGTGCACATTGGGGGGTATTTTCCTTAATGTTAATGATGTAAAATGTTGTAATTAGCCACTCTTAAAAGTGATGATGAGAGTGAGAGGCATTTTTTCCTATGCCTAAACCTTGTAAGCCTTGATGGAAACATTGTAATGGGTCTTATAAATAGATTATTTTAGGGGATAAATTTCGCCAATGAGCTAATTTTCCATGGTTTTTCCCAAAGAAAGATTCTCCAATTTCAATTTTTTCTCAAAATGATTCGCCCAAATTCCATAGAATAAAATTATTTTACCTTAAAAATAGCCAAAACTTTATAGAAATTATACAAAATCCTTAAAATTTTGAATATTTTTTACAAAACTATCGCAAAACATTTTACATTTTGCAAATTAAGGACTAGTAAGATTAGCCCATGTTTTTACATTTTAATATAAATTTCCACCCTTAAAATCATCCCTGGGGCTCTTATAGGCACTGTTGAGTGAGAGGCATTGTTTTCTTAGGCTTGTTTTGGAAACATTGTAATGGGTCTTGTAACCACTATTGAGTGAGAGGCATTGTTTTTCCTAGGCCTATTTTGACAACATTGTAATGGGTCTTATAACCACTATTGAGTGAGAGGCATTATTTTACCTAAGCCCTATCTTGAAAATCATTGTAAACTTGTCCATGAGTGTTTTATAAACTCTTGGAAAGTATGGTACTGCTTTGAAAATATTGCAAAAGTTGTAATCCATGTACTTTCATCCATGAATTTGCATTGGTGCAAGTGTTGGCATCGACATCCTCATTCTGAAGGTGAGGGAGAAGAAGGGTGGGACCTTTTAGAGACATTTGTTATGCAGATCAAGGAATTAAGTATAGATTTTCATTCATGCAAGTTTCTACATTGACATCCTCATTCTGAGGTACAAAGGTGAAGGAGAAAAAGGGTGAGACCTATCAAAGACAATTTTTATGCAGATCGAGCAGTGGGGAAGTGCATCGTGGAGTGTAAGACTCTTCCTAGAAGTTGGTTACAGAGATCCAAGTCACAATTTATCTCTATACTTTTGGAGGACCAAAAGTGCTTTTTGTGGGGAGGTATGATCTAGGAGGATCTCCACACAAGGATTCATTACTTTGCACACCATGGAGAAGATCATTAAAATGTTAATTAATGATAGGTGACAAAGTTTAAAAGGAATGTTTAATGCTTCATATTGTAAACATGATTAATATTGAGAATAATGTGCTCATGCATTTTTCATTTAATTTGTAAAAAGGAAATTAAAATTAAGTGAGAGAATCCACCTCACAATTAGTTTCCTAGTTTTATGGGGAAATTTGTTTTGTGTGAGAATCCACCTCACAAATTAGTTTCCTAATTTTAAGAGGAAGTTGGGAGTCTCATGAGTTTCTTTGGGATTCTTCCTCACTTTATCACCAGTAGTATACTAGTCTCAAGGGGAAGTTAAGGTTGGTTGAGATGTTTTCTCATCTTTGTCCTTGAGTTGTTATTAGATCCTAAAATTGTGGATCTTGTCTCCTTAAATTATGGAGAGAGGGAAACTATATAAATTCCTTATGTAAGCATTGTGGAGGAATCCTTTTTGGAGAGCCCTTGGAGACCCCTTGATGCCCCTTGGAGAGAGAGAGCTTTGCATTGAGAGGAATGTAGTCCTTCTGGTGTATGAAGAAATGTCACTTATGTGAGGGCCTTAATTTATTTGTGTAAGAGGATGTTTCTCTGGGTTCCAGCCTTGTAAGGATCATGTACCACATTTTGTGAGAAAGTTTCAACCCTGCTATAGAAGGATAGTAAAGTGATTTGTATTCCAAGCGGATCTGGAGACGTAGCTAGAAGGTTCCGGTGAACTCCTTTAACACATGGGTGTCAAATTATATGTGTGAGTTTTTTTATTGCATTCTCACTTGATTAAGTAGGGATTTAATTACACATATTCACATCATGATGACAATTTTCTCACGTTTATATGCAATTCTTAATGATTATTTTCTCATGTTCACATGAGATTAAGCGTCAGTAAAAGGTCCACATTGGAGGATTTTTGTACAGAAAGATCTCACAGAAATTCCTGGATTGTGCTAAGATCTACATCTACTTTCTCTCTCATATTCACATAACATTGCCTAAACAACTATTGAAGAAAAACATAACTAGAATTGATACAAGACTTAATTGAAGCTTTAACTCATATATAACTAATAATAATGAAATCTTAGTTAACCAAAAACCCAACCCTTACACATCCACATGCATTCCTCTTATCTCTACCAGAGCATGACAATCATAACAACCTTTCCATCTCACCCATAACCTCGACCATGCCTAGTCGTGTAATATCCCTATTTTTAGTCCCTAGTCTAGTGATGTATAATGTAAATACGATGTACGGTTGTGGGCTCGACTATATAATATGTAAACATTGTATATTGTAATAATAAGATAAAATGTAAATTCAAATGCAGATGGAAACATACAGAGTAATGGGGGATAAGTTTCTAGAAGAGAGGGGAAGTTCTAAAAGGGGATCTAAGGGGCAATTATTATGGGTATTAATCCCAACCCACCTTCCTAAAATTATTGTTGTGTATAAACCTTTTATTTTATGTTTGAGTGTTCCCAAAGACAATTGTTTAAACACATGTAAGAGGGTTGGTGTGAAAAGTCACATACCATAGTTACGAGAGGATGGGGGCTAAGTAAAATAAACATTGGAGAATGTGAGAGTCAACATGCATGGGAAAAAGGGAAATTATGGATTTGATAGGAAATTTGTTTTACATACAGTTTTTGGAACAACAAGAGAGTGTAGAGTGTTGGATCTTGAAGGCATCCATAGTGGGCATGCGTCGCATCTTGTTGGAGCTATAAATTCATGAAGATGCAACTTGTTAGTCCTCAAGAGTGATATTCTATGTGAGAAACCAACTTGCAGCAGTGAGTTTGTTGTTGTGATTTATTCCTATTACAACTGTGTTGTGCCAACACAACACCCTCCCTTATGTTCTTAACTTCAACATTGAAGCCATTCATTGTAAGTCAAGAAATAGGGCCCCCCTTAGAGTTTCTTGTCATTATAAACCTTAGAATTTTTTATTGAAAGTATATAAGCTCAAACTTATTCTTCCTCACTTGCAAACTTACTCACTAAAAAGTGTGAAGATCACTCTAGCTTATCGATACACAATGTATCTTATCTAGGTGGATATTGGTGGTTGTTGGACACACCTACCACACTTAGAGGGGGGGTAAATGAGTGTGGGGATATTTTTCCCAAAACTTCCCTCTTGCACAAAACTTATCAATTAGCATTTAACATTTATTCATTACCCATTGCTGTCATTTATAACCAATTAGATGTAGGCACATATCAGCAACATATATCAACAATATATCATCAACAAGTCATCATCACAATGGACACAAAGAACACAAGATGTATGTACAATTTTATTTTTATTACGGACTACAATACTTGGGTTTATCAACAACAACTGAATAGAGTAAAAATCTACAAGAGCACCAGCTCTATATGCAAGACTCAGCTTACATTCTCAGCACCAACTGAGATGAGGCAACAATCCTCAATAGATATCAATCTGTCAACAGGTACGCGACCTATCAGTAGTGCAGCCTATGTGTGTATGCTCCCTGGCTCACTACAACCCATGCGTGAATGCGACCAGTGTATGATGTAACAAGCGTATGCTTCTGAGCAACTAGGGTTTTTCTTTGCTTCACATGCTCGGATCCTCTGCAACTTGTAATCACTTTCTCTTCTGTCTTCCACTGTCCAAACTGACCCACAGCCAGTCACAACATATCCAAGCTCTCCAATAGCTTGCTCATGCTCCACAATAAATTAATATGAATGCTATCTCAATCATGTATAAATAACTAATATACCATAACAATCATGTCACCACTGAATCACAAGAGTGCTCACTCCATCCACCAAATCAACCAAATTGAGCCACATCATAGAAGCCATACCAAGAATTCCCTAAGAGTTCACAACATATCAAATGATAGCATCTATCAAGACAATAATGTAACCATACCAGTGTCTTAGTGATAGATCTGAGGCCATAGAATGCAGATCTGGAACCTGCCTCATCATCCAAGAGCTTGGCACCAGCTCAAACACAAATCTCCATGAGGTTATTCAGTCCACGCTCCCTGTACACAGTCATCCCGCATGTACACTCACCCTATACACAGCCAGCCCATGTGTACACACACCCTATACACAGACAACCCACGTGGGCATTAGAAAATAGAGTTTTCTATGAATCTGATACTTTTGCCGTCAAGATCTCCGACATTGTCGAAACTTTGATGCGTCCATGAGATCCTCCTCTCTCTCTCTTCCTCAGAATAGATCTTCAATCATGCTCAAGAGATCCACACCAATAAGATTCTCTCACAAGAATCTCTCCATCAATACTCCACTAGATATTCACAAGAAGCTCTTCATTCATCCACAAAGGGATTCTCACATATGTACATTTTACAAGAGATCCTAGCTTCTTATTTATACTTTCATCTTCTAGGTCACTTAACCCATTTTTAGGTTACTTAACCCATTTATAGGTCACTTAACCTATTTTCGTTATTTTAGGGTTAACCACTTTCCATGAATAGAAAGTTCTCCAATACTTTATCATTTAAATATTCCTTCTTGATTTTGTCACTTTAATTTATCATTTAAATAATCCATCTTGATTTTATCACTTTACTTTATCATTTAAATAATGATTTCTTCTTTTCAAGCACTTTTACTTCTTTGACCTTGGGGGATTCAATCCTTCATATGGGGGTCCTCCAACTTCATAAGACCATAACTCTCAAACCGTGAGGACTTATGTCACATTCCACATACCACCGGAAATGGCATGTCAAGCACTATCCATGTAGGATAGTTTCACCAACAACTTCATTTATCTTCATCTCATTATTCCACATACAAGCATGGGTCCTCCAACCATTCTCCTAGGATAACTCAATCCGTAAAGAGTCTTCCCGTGAGGGATTTCACCATAAGGGGACCACTTTGGAGTTCATCCATTTGTGCACCTTATCAACCATGATAAGATAATAATGATTCATCTTTGCATCAATTCACCACTGCATCATATATATAAACTATGTATCATGTATCAATGAAAACTCATTGATCCATCTTCATCAATGCATCATACTAATGATCCATCTTTATCAATTGGTTTCCACTTGGACATATATCATTCTCATCAAGGGCATCATATCAATCAATTACTTGACATCAATCAATGACATCAATCAAACCAAACCATTTACATCAATGACATATGATCCAACATTCTCCCAAATAATCAAACCATTGGCATCAATGACAACATGATCCAACAATCTTCCCCTTTGGCATTGGTGGAAATACCAACATTGATGTCAACTCCAATTACCAATTATTGATGTCAACATGTAGACAAGGCATGCTCTTGATCAATAGTCAATGTGACTATCAATCTCTCCCATCAATAGACATCAATCACATCAATGTGATTATCTCTCCCCCTTTGACATCAATGGCAAAGGGCCATTCTCCTCTTGGGGTTGCTCCCCCTGTCTTGTTGCTGCTGTATAATCTTTCCCCTTTTGAACAAGGGATATCAGTATGATGTAATGCTGAAAATACATCGAACATACTCCCCCTGTGACCATCGCTCCCCCTAAAATTATGCTTATGTTCTCTTTCTTCAAATATAGGTCTCTTTTCTAGGTATGTATTTGATAAATATCTCCTCCTAGAATCATGGGAGAAAGAATGACTCCCCCTAAGGGTATGTCTCCCCCTATCTTCTCTGCAAGATGAACAATATGCTACCATATGACGATCCATGGACTTGTTCATGCATCAAACTTGTGCTATACCATTCATCATGAAACAAAAGATATGTCATTAATTTAAATAGAGAGTCATGAACAATATATCCACCAAGTACATCATGTACCAAAATGTGCCCACCATGCACAACACCCATGTACATCAACCATGTACATCAACAATGTGCCAAAAGATATCACCCATGAAATGTATTCACCATATG
>JASDQU010437758.1:5722-32383 GCA_032191745.1 Picea mariana | reverse complement strand
TTCTACATTCATATCTTCTTTTCCATATTTTAGTATTGTGATCTCTTCTTCCTTTTCTTCTAATTGAGTCTTATTGCTCTCTTCTTGTTCCTTGATCATTTGTTTTAACATCAATATGTGCCTTAGACTTCTCCTAAGAAACTTCTTAGTGTTATCCAAAAGATAGTTATAGTCTGTATAATAATGATCACTTCTATATCTATATAAACCCTCTTCAATTTCCTTTTGAAGTGTTAAAAGATTTCCTTCTATTCTTTTCATGGGATAAATGCCATCAAAATTTACACAAACTGTTTCTACATCTTCTTCTTCACTTGTAGAGAAAAAATCATCATCATCATTGCAATCAAGGGTTTTTGAGTGTTCTTTACCTTCATTTGAAGTATCTTCACTTACCTCCTTTTTTCCAACATCAACACATAATTCTTTGCCTTCATCTTTAAGATCTTCCTTTGTGCTATCATCACTTGAAATGTTTTCAAAATCACATTTAGAAATAATGCATTCAAGAGTTTTTGATGATTTTTTACCTTTGATGATCTTGATGGAGTGGTCTTCATTTTCTTCTTCCTCTTCCTTGCTTTGATATGTCTCCTCTAGCTTTAGCCATAGATCCTTGGCGGAAGTGCATTGTCCCATGCTCTCTTTGATTGGGCTTGAGAGTCCACTAAGAATGGTCTTGAGAGCCAATGCATCATTCTTCTTTCCTTCCCTTTGAGCTGCTAACTTTGACTTGTTCTTCAATGAAACATATCCACCGATGGTTGCCTTCCAAATAGCTGCTCCCATTGTCTTCAAATACACTCTCATCTCTATTCTCCAAGTAGAATAGTTTTCCTCATCAAGGATTGGAACTTCATCATCCATTTGTGTGGCTATGGATCTCCTTCAAGCTTGTTAAGGCTTGTAGTGAAGGCTTGCTCTGATACCAATTGTTGGACACACCTACCACACTTAGAGGGCGGGTGAATGAGTGTGGGGATCTTTTTCCCAAAACTTCCCTCTTGCACAAAACTTATCAATTAACATTCAACATTTATTCATTACCCATTGCTATCATTTATAACCAGTTAGATGTAGGCACATATCAACAACATATATCAACAATATATCATCAACAAGTCATCATCACAATGGACACAAAGAACACAAGATGTATGTACAATTTTCTTTTTATTACGGACTACAATCCTTGGGTTTATCAGCAACAACTGAATAGAGTACAACTCTACAAGAGCACCAGCTCTATATGAAAGACTCAACTTACATTCTCAGCACCAACTGAGATGAGGCAACAATCCTCAATAGATATCAATCTGTCAATAGGTACACGACTTGTCAGTAGTGCAGCCCACATGTGTACGCTCCCTGGCTCACTACAGTTCCCATGTGTGAACACGGCCATTGTATGATGTAACAAGCGTATGCTTCTAAGTAACTAGGGTTTTGCTTTGCTTCACATGCTCAGATCCTCTGCAACCTATAATCACTTTCTCTTCTGTCTTCCATTTTCCAAACTGACCCACAGCCAGTCATAACATATCCAAGCTCTCCAATAGCTTGCTCATGCTCCACAATAAATCAATATGAATGCTATCTCAATCATGTATAAATAACTAGTATACCATAGAAATCATGTCACTACTGAATCACAAGAGTGTTGCTCACTCCATCCACGAAATCAACCAAATTGAGCCACATCATAGAAGCCATACCAAGAATGCCCTAAGCATTCACAACATATCAAACAATAGCATCTATCAAGACAATAATGTAACCATACCAGTGTCTTAGTGATAGATCTGAGGCCATAAAATGAAGATCTGGAACCTGCCTCATCATCCAAGAGCTTGGCACCAGCTCAAACACAAATCTCCATGAGGTTATTCAGTTCACACTCCCTGTACATAGTCAGCCCATGTGTACATGCACCCTATACACATACAATCCACGTGGGCATCAAAAAATAGGGTTTTCTGTGAATTCGAGACTTTTTCCATCAAGATCTCTGACATTGCCGAAACTTTGATGCATCCATGAGATCCTCCTCTCGCTCTCTTCCTCAAAATAGATATTCAATCATGCTCAAGAGATCCACACCAATAACATTATCTCACAAGAAGCTCTCCATCAATACTCCACTGGATATTCACAAGAAGCTCTTCATTCATCCACAAAAGGGATTCTCACATATGTACATTTTACAAGAGATCCTAGCTTCTTATTTATACTTTCATCTTCTAGGTCACTTAACCCATTTTTAGGTTACTTAACCCATTCCTAGGTCACTTAACCTATTTTCCTTATTTTAGGGTTAACCACTTTCCATGAATAGAAAGTTCTCCAATACTTTATCATTTAAATATTCCTTCTTGATTTTGTCACTTTACTTTATCATTTAAATAATCCATCTTGATTTTGTCACTTTACTTTATCATTTAAATAATGATTTCTTCTTTTCAAGCACTTTTACTTCTTTGACCTTGGGGGCTTCAAGCCGTCATATGGGGGTCCTCCAACTTCATAAGACCATAACTCTCAAACCATGAGGATTTATGTGACATTCCACATACCACCGGAAATGGCATGTCAAGCACTATCCATCTAGGATAGTTTCACCAACAACTTCATTGATCTTCATCTCATTATTCCACATACAAGCATGGGTCCTCCAATTGTTCTCCTAGGATAACTCAATCCGTAAAGCGTCTTCCCGTGAGGGCTTTCACCATAAGGGGACCACTTTGGAGTTCATCCATTTGTGCACCTTATCAACCATGATAAGATAATAATGATTCATCTTTGCATCAATTCACCACTGCATCATATATATAAACTATGTATCATGTATCAATGACAACTCATTGATCCATCTTCATCAATGCATCATACTAATGATCCATCTTTATCAATTGGTTTCCACTTGGACATATATCATTGTCATCAAGGGAATCATATCAATCAATTACTTGACATCAATCAAACCAAACCATTTACATCAATGACATATGATCCAACATTCTCCCAAATAATCAAACCATTGGCATCAATGACAACATGATCCAACAGTGGCCACCCACCTATTCCAACTCGCTCATCTTGACAATTTTTAGTTCAACACGTTTCTCTGTAATGATGAAATTTATTTTTAATTGTGGGTTTTGCATTTTTGAGGTGATCTTGAATCCCTATACAACATCCAGGTGGATATTGGTGGCCACCCGCCTATTCCAACTGGCTTATTTTGGAAGTTTTCATGTCAGTACATCTTTTTGTACTTCCAAGGTCATTTTGGGGCCCTAAAAAATTCTTTTTTGGATTTTCACAGTTAAACTATAGACAGATTCAAATTTTGACAACATAATGTGTATTTGTCGAAAATACCTTTCCAACGGGCTATCAAACGCCTAAAACGAAGGTCATATGAAAAAGTTACGACCCCAGGAAGTTGAGGTACCAACTTACCCATCGAGCCCCACATAACTTTTGGCGTTTCATCTCCTAGGGTTAGGTTTTTGGATGTATAGGGTTTTGGAATTCATGAGTAATGCTAAAAATGCATGTGAAGCCTCATTGTAACCATTCTTCTCAAACAAATGCATGTAGCAGCCACCTCTCTTCTCAAAGATAGATACCAACATTCTAGCAAGTTGTTTTATTTATGTAGTTTTACAGTTTCAACCTATTTTATTTATTCAATAGAATTTATTATCCGCTAGATATCTGTTGTTGTTCTCTATATCTCTATGTTATTGTATTCAATATGTTATTCATTTTGTTCTTCTCATAAATTTGGATCAGTGGTATCAGAGCGGTCAGCTCTTCATTTGTTTCTATTTGTGCATGTCCCCAAAAAGATCTAGGTACAAGAAGTTGGGACTCGAACCAGTCAAGCCTTTGCAATATCGGTCACGCCGAGCCCAACCACAACTCATGGGGAACTAGTACATTTGGGTCGAATTTCAACGACGTGTTCGGCACAATTTCCACTTTATATTGTCAGAAGAACGACAAACAACGAACCCCCTCAAACGTTGTTTCACATGACGTTGCTTTTCTGACACCATAGCTATCGTCTCTATTGTGACATTTCATGTGAACATGTTTCATCTTGGATTTGACTATCCAAACCTCATATAGTCGTCGCTACAACGATGTCATAGACATCAAAATTTTGATGTCCCATTTCTTCGGTCTCCACTACGTGTGTGCTATGGGAGCGACATTTCCACACGTCGTAAGACCGACATAGGATAACGTCGCTCCACTGATGGTCAATTATTCATCTCCGACATGTTTTCTATGGGAGCGATGTTACCAGACGTTGTGTTAGCACTAGATGTCACCTCTGGATTGTGGAAGAGGTAAGCCCAGTACCCATCAGTTTGTATGTCACAATGAATAAATTTAAGGTTGGTCTAATGGACGTAGACTCAGGATTATGTCGCTTTAACTCAGAAAACTAGGCTGGTATGCATAGGAAAATGAGGTCTCGATCTAACTTCAATCAATAATTTTCAATAAGGGTGAGTAGGGGGAAGAATTTGAGGAGACTGTAGAGGTCTGCTATGGACATCCAATCTTCCAGTAGCCTAAAGAGGAAAAACTAAGAAGACAAGATCCTCTTGGTTCAGAGTTTTGAGGAACTGAATGAAATTATCATTGAACTAAGATCAAACATACATCACAACTCAATAATAATAACCTGACTGGAACATCCATGCCCGAGTCATTCAGCGTTGGGAAAACACAAGACAGAGACTGATTAAAACTGGTGGTGGTGTCCCTATGATCAAAACTACATCACAGAAACATAACTACCCTCGACTAGATCCTCCATGCCCTAGTGTTCTAACACAACTGTTTATAGAGATATGAAGAGAAGCCGACTTTCATTAGCCAAGAAGTCTCAAATACAGACACATAACCAAAAAACCAGAGGCTTTACTAAAACTTTTCAATCGGGATCTTAGCTCAACCATCGACCTTACAAAAATATGAGGAAGACTCCTATATAATTAGGGCAAAAACCTACAAGCATGCTCGAGTTTCTGCATTGAAGGTGTTACGTCTGCATGATTTCTGTCAGATTGTGTATGCAGTCTCCTATCGGAAGTGAGATCTATTAGACACAATCGTGTGTCAGGAAGGCTCTGCAGCTGAGATGACTAACTGATAGTCCTTCCCTGGGATTTCCATTTATGGTGGAAATGATGTTCAACCAACACCACCCAACCTTAATAACTGCTTCATTGGGATCAGGGAAAGCCCGAGTTAACTCTACACCTTTGGAACTTGGCAGCCTCTCCATTCTTCCATCTGGAACTGAGTTAGATTCTTTAAGGGATGGCTAGTCAGTCGTGGACGTGGACGAGGATCTAGCGGGATGAAGGCACGATGGGCAGACTATTGGGTTGTGTGATGGTCTAGTGGAGGAGACACGAAGGCTGGGAAGAAGCTGTGGGGTGACACAGATGAGAGTTGAGGTGTAATGGGACAAAGGTGATGTGGAGCGAAGTGGTACAGGTGGCGGGAGATGAGAAGGGGAGATGTGACATAGGAGAGAGATGGCGTGGGGGACAGGTGTTGGTCAGGACAGTTTTAGAGCAACCACTTGTCGACCCGGGATAGGGCGTTATACGCACATGCACATATCAGGGCTGCAAAAAGCGGTTTGATTCTTCACCGCTTTTGGGCCCGATATGTGTCTCTGTCTGACACATTGCATCTCCGCAAAACCATGGTTTCGTCCCCGACCCGCCCTACATTTTTTAACAACCGTGCATGTTGAGGCCCTGATATGATCAACGACCATCGATCTAGAGCGCGCATATCTCAACCACCTAGATCTACGTGCCTCTTAGCATAATGCACCAAATGGTCACATCGACCTCGACAGACTTAGGATAAGCACCATTAAGTGGGTTTTTAACCCCCTTCTTTGCATCCCCCCCCCCAAGGGACAAATATAATGGGGAAAACACCCCATACAATAATATTTGATAACATTAGGCTCCATGGGGGATATAGTCCTCCCTGTGAGGCTCTAACATCTCCTTTTGCCGTTCCAATCGCCTTCTGTTGGGCTATGGATTCAAGCTCAAGACACCTTGTTGAGGAATATATGCCGAAAAATAAAATGAAAAAAAACTTACAAGGTCTCCAAGAAGCTTATTTATGTACAATCCTAAACTAATCAATTTTTACATGGTGCTAGGTGAAAGCAAATTTCTACCATATCCATTCAAGTAACTTCCTAACTGGAAATTTCTTTACTCTGTCAATGATTGATAATATATGATGCAACCGTGATAGCAGAATGGTTACACCCTTTAGCTTCTCTTCAAAGGCTAAAGTTGAGATAAAATAGGGATGTTATCGGGCTAGTTGTTAAGTACAGACACAAATCAATCCCCCTAGCCTCACTATGAAACTAGAACAAAACAAGACATTACACTACTCTTTTCTTAGATTCGATTATAAAATGAGAAATGGATCTAGAACATACCTTTTAAATCTCGAAGATCCAACTTCGCCAATGCAATCCAAGGTCTATCACGAGGCTTATGGAGAAATATCTGCAAATAAAGACAAGCAAACGAAGACAAGAATAACAAAGTCTATTTGATATGAAACTATGTACATGATCAAGGAATCATACAATATGAACAAATAACATTCATATAGGAAAGAAAAGTATATCTGTATTAAAGAATGTGGAAGAAAGATACAACTAGATGCCTTGATGTTGTCAGGTTCCTTCCAATAGTTCCTTGCTTCCCACACACTTCTACTCCAAGTATTTTGAGACTGTAGATGTGATAGTTATTCAAAATTTATCTTGACAAATCAAAGCTCAAAGCCAACATAAAAGCTCCAAATACTCCAAGCTACAAAAATCAATAACTCAATCAAGCTTAATCCCAAGCCAAGCTAACTTTCTCCATGGGAGGTCCTCTCCTTTTATAAGCTGAAGAGGATAAGGTGAGGAGGTTAGGATTATCCCACTAAATCATGAAAATGAGTAAGATCCAAATCGTTCGAAGGCCACCTCACCATAGAAGCTTATCGTTCTAGAAGCATCGAGAAGATGCTCATTTTTCCCACGTACAAGAATTTCCACACCCTAGCTATAGTGCAACCTGCGGAAACTCCGCAGGATAGATTTAGAGCAAGGTGCGGAAATCAGGCATCGCCGCACCCTGCATATAGTGCAACCCATGGAAATATTCCTTAATAGGGTTTTTACAAAGGAAAATACAACTTCTTCTCTCAGGCAAAGTTCTTCTCCCTTCTTTCTTCAGGAATTCAGGCCACTAACCCCTCTGAACGCAACAGATAGGTTTACATCATTAACAGTCATAAGGGTGATGAAAATAATGTTTAACAGAGAGCCCCCCAAAGTATGAAGTTAGAACAAAGTGATATCTGAAATACTTTGTTGAGTGTGTGTAGGGAACAAGGAACAATTGGTTGAAAACCTGCCAACAAACAAGGAAATACAGTACAATAATATATCATCACTGAGGTAGGCATTGTCATACTCATAATACAAATGAATCAAAACATAAATGATGACATGCAAAGATCCATGTCAAGTAGGATAGGTCATGGACACCAAACATACACTGTGGATCCATGCCATTATGACTCAAATCTGAACATAGCCACCAAAAATACACTGTGGATCTGTGTGTTAAAGACTCAAATTTGAACATATCCATGAGACATACAATGTGGATCTATGCAATAGTACAATATGAATATACTCCAATGCAACATGAATCTATCAGAAAAGATCCAGGGTCTTCATCTCCACCATTCTATAGTACAAATCTAACCATGTGAATACATGTGCTAAAGTCGAACATGGTAGAAACTACTTGATTACCGTTAACAAGTGTGAGGGAAATCACCATTGATGTCAATGAATCCCAAGGTACTCGAGTACAATCCAACGAATGTGAATTAATGAGCTGAAGTTGAACATTCGACGAAATCTCCCTATTAGGGGTCAATAATGAAAACCCACTGTCGGAAGCGAGGAAACCTACCATTGAGGCATGCAAGTTCCAAGGTACCAATTCGTTTCTAAGTCTAATTCTTGGATAATGAGTTGAAGTCAACAGGAAAATACTCGTCACAGGAGGGCCTTAATGTATCCCTCATTAATGGCATGAAATGGGTAACAAGATTTGAAGTAGATAAGAGTAACAAGTGATTCGGGACTAACTTAGGGATGGACGACACAATAGAAGGCTTAAGGACTGCAGAAATGGCTGATGCAATAGAAGGATTTTCGGTTCAGACTTCCTTTGAACATATTGATGACACAACAACTGTCTTGGAAGCATTGACTCAACAATAGGGATCAGAGACCAATTTGTAATCTTATAAAGGAGTATGATCAAGAGACAAGCGGATTTTCCAACCTAGACACAAACAAAGTGAAAGGGTGTCATGTTCAAAAGCGACTCTTCCATAGAATATAGGTTTAGATAGATTTCTTTCCCAATTCCCCCCCCACCATTTCTGGTGAGTACGTCTTTATTTTTTCACAAGCTTGAGGAGGATAACATATGCTCTAACTGTAAGAAGGAGTGGTTCGGTCCCATATGGGTCTTTTGATGTTTGTTTAATGAGTCCAAAGAGAGAAAACTCATGGGTTTTTCATGTTTAGAGAGTCTGAAAAACACTTAAAGAGAACTATCTTAGTTCCTTTTTCGTAAATTAATCTAACGAGACCGAAAAAGTGATAATTTATCGCTTGCAAGATGTGATTTCTAATACTTAAATGAGTGTGAAAAGAACAAGATCGCTCGACAATCTTTTCATGTTTAGAGAGTTTGAAAAGAGCTTAAAGGGAACTCCAGGAGGTTCCTTTTTCATATAACCTTTACGAGTCCGAAAAAGTGATAAAAGTTTACTCGGTTACAATCTCATGTATTTATGAGCATGAGAAAAAACAAATACTAAGCTCGGTAACTTCTTCTCATGTATTTACGATCATAAGAAAGAAAAAAGACTAATCTCAGGATTGTTTTCATTTTTACGCAAGCTTTAAAACAAAACAAAATTATGCTTGGGATAGGTTTTATTTTTTACACAAGCTTAAAAACTAAACAAAAATATGCTTGGACTTGGTTTCATTTTTTACACAAGCTTGAACCAGAAGAAACTATGCTTGAGGTAGGAGGTTTCATTTTTACACAAGCTTGAACCATAGAAAACTATGATTGCGACTTCCCAACGCATTACACATGGATGGTTGTTATTGAGCCCCCAGCTTAAGAAGCTAGCGAATTAACTTCAGCATGAAGGTCAGAGGCTGTAAGCATTTCCCCCCAACCTTTATTTCATTCAACGTCATAGGCAGATGAAATGAAGCTTCAAATACTATACGCAGGACTTGAATCGAATAGATAGGGGGAAATCTATTTCATTTTTTAATGAGCTTGCCACAGAGAAGAAAAACTATGCTCGAGAGTCCAGGTTCAATCCCTAGAACTTTGTGTCATTTTTTAAAGACATTGACACCAGAAAACCAGGCTCAAAGGCTCTCTTCTTAATCATGGCTTCCAAGAGGACACTTCTCTGGAAGAAAACCATGTCAAGGGACAAAACTAGGTCATGGCTTCCAAGAGATATTCACTAGATGGAAGAACAACACTTTGGAAGGACACCATGTCAAGGGTCGCGATAGGGGTAAGGAGATCAATCCCTAAATACCCTATCAAAAAGATAACCATGTCAACTATCGGATCTAGGTCATCAGATACTAAGCTTATAGTGAGAGGCTCATCTGCATCGACAACTGAAGGCATGGGAGACAAAACCACATAATTGACTTGTGGCAGGGGTGATACCGTATGCATATAAGAACCATTTAGGGAGGTCATTCAGTTAGGACCAATGAATGAAAGTTGATCAATATTCACAATTCTTCCATCGTGAGGGAAAGATATCGCAGGAAAAAGAGTGGACACAATAGCTTTCATGGCATAGACATAATCTCGCCCAAGGAGTAAATTGAAATCCAAGGGGTCTTGGACTACCATGACGTCAATAATGACAGTTTTACCTCCCAAAGTTATAGGATGCTGAGGAAGGATCCCTAAAGCTTGAATTTTTCTTATGTTAAAAGCAAACAAAGTCTGGGTAACCGGCACAAGCTAAGGATAACCCAAATCTTGCGAATAAATAGAAGATAAAATACTAACAGACGAACCTTCATCTATCAGCGTCTAAGGAACGTCCCGACCACAAACTTGTATTGTGATCTTGGAAGGAATGTGAGAGGGAAGATGAAGTCCAGTTAGCACACCCCAATTAAAAAGGATGGCCTCATTACTTGGAGGGGGTTCTATGGGAGAAGGAGGAATTCCCCCTAGCACGGTAGATTCTGTATCAATGAGAAAAACATGGGCATTATCGGGTTTACTCTCTAGCGAGAGAGTAGGATCGACTGATGATGAGATCAGATCGACCACTTGGGTTTCATTCTCCAAGGGGAGAATGGGGTTGACAGGTGGAAATAGATTGACCACTTGGGTTGCACTCTCGAACGGGAGAGTGGCATTGACTGAAGATGGGATCGGATCAACCACGTGGGTTTCACTCTCTAACGAGAGAGTAGGATTGACCGATGATGGGATCAGATCGACCACTTTGTCAACTGGTTCAACTAAGGATGTGACTAGATTGATTGCATGATCAACCAAATTGATCGTCGAAGGTACCATATTGATCATTCCATCGACTACATGTGGGTCAAGAGTAAGCTTGCGATAAGAAGCTAGAAGTTGAGGCTGTGAAACAGTCATGTCTTCCAGGAATTTCGAGGCTTCGTCCATACGAGGGAAAAGGTGAGTTAGATGACTCCCTTTGCATAACATACACGAGAACTTGACTCTAATTTTCTTCTTCACAATGGTATCTTGACTAGCTGACAGGAGGTCATCAACATGTTGTTCAGAGGCTGACGACATGGGTTGGCGAGGGTGTGTAGGCCATGCTTCTATAACCTTGGATAGACCAGGGAAATCCTTAAGAAGATGGATAACCTTACAAATCCTACAAGGGTACTTGGGATTACGGGTTGTTTGGGTGATATTGACATCATCAACACTCCCAACACGATTAACAGTAACTAGTTGTTTTCCAACATGTCCGGAAGTGGTTGGAAGTTTATACCCTTTCTTATTTTTCTTCTTCTTAATCTTCATTTTCGTCTTCTTCTTATCCACTAGGTTACTAGTTGCATAGCTTTCACTTGGAGAAGAAGATGAAACAGAAGAAGACCTTGCAAGTGAAGAAGGCAAAGAATATATTACTGGTGAAGATGGTGAAGGATCAACATGAGGTTGATGTTATTGGGGGGAAGTTCTTATGACCGAAGCACTTATTGCATTCAGGATTACCTAAGTGGAAAACAACCATATCGACAATCCAATCGTGTACCTGGAAGGCTCAAAGTAGCGATGTGAGGAGGACCAATGTTTCCATAAGAAGGAAAAACAAAAGGTTCCCCTAGAGCAGGGGTTCCTTCATTGGTCATTTCGGGAACTAACGCCATTAAAAACAAATCCAACCTAGAGTCTACTAGGGAAAACAAACAACACATGCTAAAAATCTAGTAAGCAAGCAAGAAAAAAAAACCTTCTCACAATGAATGCACTAGTTGGTGATGAAATCCAATGTCGTGGGAATAATGTAAGAAGGGAATGAGATAGAGCGGGTGGAAAAGTTACATTGACGACCTGCTTAACGGACTTACACCCTGGTGCAAGCTCCCACACATAATCGTGGGTATACCCTCCAAGGAGCCCGAGTGAGTTTGGCCAATGTCGATTCCCGGTACTATGAAGACTTGCCCCTCCATAGTCACCTCATGTAAAGACCCTAAAGAGATAGGCCACTAAGGTTGCCAATTACTACAGTGATGCCTGGGGAAATAGTCGACAGTCCAATCCACGCGCAAAGGCAGGGTATCTAGCCTGAAATCAACTTGAAAGGATTCCACTCATCATTGTGGGTATAACTTCAAGTGACTCCCAGAATACGCACAATCTCTACACCAAGAATAACAAAGCAGGGTGAGTAACTCTGCCACTCTTAATGTGACCTCATGATTGGCCCTTGTGTTAGAAGGGATTCCCAGGACAAAATGTAGCTAGTGGATTTCACCGCTCCCTAACACAAGATTCTATGTTTGTTTGTAGCCTTGGAAAGTTATCTTTCACACCTATTCCAAAGCCCTACAACTAATCTAATGTAGGTTTGCTACCAGAGGATATAGTAATGTCTAATCAATTTTTATAAGCACTTTATTTTTAAGTCTGTTGTTACTGAAGAGGAAGATGGTGTGGACTAAATGGTGTTTTGACTGACTCGAAAGTTATGCAAAGAGATGAAGATGCAATCTTTTCATTTCGATGAAAGCTATGCTACGAGAAGGAGAAAACATTTATCATTCCCATATGCACAATGTCCCAAAATTTTAAAGCTCATCAATATCAAGAACTTTAAGAAATGAGCTAAAGAGACTGTACACCAATACATGATTCATGGTCCCCCTCGACCATGAGGGGGAAATTTTTTCAGAATTCAAGACCAAAACTTGCCAAAAATCATTCAATTTCCCTACTTCAAATGCAAGGATGCCCCCAATCTAATATAAAGCAAGAAATTAATTTTTTTGTTTCAAAGAGACACTAAAACCAATAGCAAATCACTTCAAAACAAAAAAATCCCATACTAAGTTTCTCTTTTAACACGATTTATTCAGAAAAAGAAGTGTTCTTTCACTAAAAAATTCTAAATAAAAACAATGCTTTGTAATTGAAAGACACTCAAAGCAAGAGACCAAATATTTCAAAAGAGAAAAAAGAAAAGATGGCTAAAAGCAACTCAAAAACTGTCAAGCAGATTGTAAATAGTCAAATACAGGGTCTAAAAGTTCATCCCAGGTGATCAAAGCAAGAGTGGGTATCAGAAGACAAAAAACCTAATCCAAAAATTTCTACTGGAGACGTTGCAACCCAGTAGTAGGTTACAGTGCGACGATTTGAGGTTTCCGCAGGCTAGATATGGGTAGGGTGCATAAATTCCACATTGGTCTAAACAATCAGGGTGCGGCGATCTAAGGTTTCTGCAAATTGCATATGCGATACAGTGCGGAAATGCCTGTAAACAAACAAAAATTGGAAAAGGGGCAAAGAGCCTAAATGAACTTTCAGATCTAGAGATTTTGGATGGATCCCCCACAGACTCAGAGACTAGAACCCAGGAAATCAAAGAAAGAAAGAAAGACAAACTAGGAAAACAATATGTTCCCTAGTATGGTCGCCAATTTTTTGATCGAGATAATTGTTAAGTGCGGGCACAAATCAATCCCCCTAGCTTCACTACGAAACTAGAACAAAAAAAGACATTAAACTACTCTTTCCTTAGATTTTATTATCAAATGAGAAATGGATCTAGAACATACCTTTTAAATATCGAAGATCCGACTTTGCCAATGCAATCCAAGCTCCGTCATGAGGATTATGGAGAAATATATGCAAATAAACAAAAGAAAACAAAGACAAGAATAACAGAGTCTATTTAATATGAAACTATGTACGTGATCAAGGAATCATACAATGTGAACAAATAACATTCATATAGGAAAGAAAAGTATATCTGTATTAAAGAATGTGGAATAAAGATACAACCAGATGCCTTGATGTCATCAGGTTCCTTCCAACAGTTCCTTTCTTCCCACACACTTCTACTCCAAGGATTCTGAGACTATAGATCTGATAGCTACTCACAATCTATCTTGACAAAGCAACGCTCAAAGCCAACATACAAGCTCCAAAAACTCCAAGCTATAAAACTCAATAATTCAATCAAGCTTAATCCTAAGCCAAGCTAACTTTCTCCATGAGAGCTCCTCTCCTTTTATAAGATGAAGAGGATAAGGTGAGGAGGTTAGGATGATCCCATTAAATCATGAAAGTGAGTAAGATCCAAACCATTCGGAGGCCACCTCACATAGAATCTTCTCCTTCTAGAAGCATCAATAGGATGCTCATTTTTACCACGTACAATAATTTTCACACCCTAGCTATAGTGCAACCTGCAGAAACTCCACAGTCTAGCTTTAGAGCAAGGTGTGGAAATCGGGCATTGCCGCACCCTATGTATAGCACAACCTGCAAAAATATTCCTTAATAGGGTTTTTACAAAGGAAAATACAACTTCTTCTCTCAGGCAAAGTTCTCCTCCCTTCTTTCTTCAGAAATTCAGGCCACTGACCCCTCTGAAGGCAACAGATAGGTTTACATCATTAATGGTCATAAAGGTGATGACAATAATGTGTAACAGGGTGGCTCTAAGATATGAAGGAAATGCCACTCCATGTAATCATTGTCAGGCTCATAGAATGAGTGGAAAATCCTGGAAAATTTGTAACAGGAAGCCTTCTCTGCTACACAACTACTCACACATTGTTGGATATCTCTGGCAAGCACAGGTGGATGAGAAGATGATGCAGGCTGACTATCCTCAGATTATGACTACTCACTGACAGGCTCTAAAAAGGAGATAAATTGCTACCCATGATGCTCTGTTTCTTCTTGGCTCTCCCAAGGGTCAGAGTCATAATCATTGTAGATGGGAACTATGGGAAAGATCCTTCCTTCAATCTATTGCTCAGTGATTTCTGCAGGCCCGGGATGGCTAATTTCCTCATGATAATCTCCTTCATTAATGAACAGAGGATAAGGCTCTGCTGTCTATTCTTGGAACGCATGCATATCCAACTCAAAATCTGATTTGTAGCTATCATACATAGGCCAACTACTCCTATGATCAACAAACTGTGATGTAGGGCTCTGTTTCTCCTCATCAGAATAATAATCAAATATAAGGATAATAGGCATGTCAGGAGAAGAATGCAAGGCCTGTACAATCATGGAATCTTCATATTTGTCCTTAGTAGGGCTGCCAATAACATCTTCTTCAAGGGATGGAAAATCCTCTGCGCTTTCCTAAAAAAGGAAGTAGTCACGCTCTGCCTTCAATTCTTCTATCTCTGTAGAAAGAGATTTTACCAGCTCCACCAACTCACTCAGATCATGATCATCCTCCCAGTCCTCATCCTTACAACTTTCCTCATATGCATATGAACATGGTAGAGATGGAATTGATTTCTGATCCAAGTCATTAGACTCATCTTCACAGCCTATGTAAGAAACAACTATATCTCGAATACGGTCGGTGTATCCCTCACAAAAGCTATGACAAGTTAACTCAGAGGGATAAAACTTCTGGCAATGAGTGTTGAAAGCTTCATGAAAATATCCTAGTGAAGAAATGCTAGCAGGGGGTAAAGAATGATACCACTCATGGTCATCCATTGCTAACAAGAACATGAACATCTTCATTAATACATCCTCATGATGTATCTCCCACTGGTGCATGAGTTCATGAAACTCACTGAGATGCTGAGCATGGTTGTCCTCTTTATGCTCTCTAAATATAGGAGAATAATCATTCCATTCATTTGGAGTAGGAACAACATTGGGAAAACCAGGAACAACAGAAAAATTAAAGGGAGAAAACCTCTAAGCCATGATTCTTTCCATTTCGAACCAATGGAGTTGTCAATCGATCCTTTAACCATGGAGTCCCTAGGTGAAAGATATGCAGAATGAGTGTGTCTGGTCTTTGTTCACCATCAAATACCAGATCTGATCGTTGTGTTCTCCCATGGGGCTACCAAGTGCAGCCAGAAGCAGCCACACTGAAACAGTGGATTCGCCACAGTGGAGTCTCTAGGTGCATAGTTGCAATATTTGATGTATTGCGTTCTGATGCACCTTCAGAATCAGTAAGATTTGTCGTTTAATCCTAGGGAAAATCTTCAATTTGTCCCTGGCAATGGTGCCAGAAATGTTAGCACTAGATGTCACCTATGGATTGTGGCATAATTAAGCCCAGTACCCATCAATTTGTATGTCACAATGAATAAATTTAGGGGTGGTCTAATGGACGCAGAATCAGGATTATGTCGCTTTAACTCAGAAAACTAGGCTAGTATGCATAGGCAAATGAGGTCTCGATCTAACTTCATTCAGTTAGTTGCAATAAGGGTGAGTAGGGGGAAGAATTTGAGGAGAGTGTAGAGGTCTGCTATGGATGTCTAGTCTTCTAGCAGCCTAAAGAGGAAAAAATCAAAAGACAAGATCCCCTTGGTTCAGAGTTTTGAGGAACTGAATGAAATTATCATTAAACTGAGATCAAACATACATCACAACTCAATAAAAATAACCTGACTGGAAAATCCATGCCCGAGTCATTCAGTATTGGGAAAACACAAGAGAGAGACTGATTAAAACTGGTGGCGATGTCCTTGTGATCAAACCTACATCATAGAAAAATAACTACCCTCGACTGGATCCTCCATGCCCGAGTGTTCTAACACAATTGTTTACAGAGATATGAAGTGAAGTTGACTTTCATTAAACAATAAGTCTAAAATACAGACACATAACCAGAAAACCAGAGGCTTTACTAAATTTTTTTAGTTTGGAGCTTAGCTCAACCATCGACCTTAAAAAAATATGAGGAAGACTCCTAATACTCAGGGAAAAACCCTAGAAGCATGCTCTAGTTTTTGCATTGAAGGCATTATGTCTGCATGCTTTCTGTCAGAATGTGTATGCAGTCTCCTGTCGGAAGAGAGCTCTGTCAGATGAAATCATGTGTCAGGAAGGATATGCAACTGAGTTGACTAACTGACAGTCCTTCCATGGGATTTCCATTTATGGTGGAAACAATGTTCAATCGCCACCACCCAACCTTAATAACTACTTCATCGAGATTAGGGAAAGCCCGAGTTAACTATGCACCTATGGAACTTGGCAGCCTCTCCATTCTGCCATCTAGAACTGAGTTGGATGCTTTCAGGGATTGCCAGGCAGTCATGGACATGGATGAGGATCTAGTGGGATGAATGCATGATGGGAATTCTACTAGGTTGTGTGATGGCCTGGTGCAGGAGACACAAAGGCTAGGAAGAAGATGTGGGGTGACACAGAAGGGAGTTGAGGTGTAATGAGACAAAGGTAATATGGAGCGAAGTGGTACAAGTGGCGGGAGATGAGAAGGGGAGATGTGACAGAGGAGAGAGATGGAGTGGGGGATAAGCAATGGTTGGGACAGTTGTGGAGCGACCACTTGTTGACCCAGGGTAGAGAGTTATACGCACATGTGCATATCGAGGCTGCGAAAATCGATTTGATTCTTCACCACTTTTGGGCCCTATATGTGTCTCTGTCTGACATGTTGCATCTCCGCAAAACCACAGTTTCATCCCCGACCCACCCTACATTTTTTAATGACTGCACATGTTGAGGACTCGATATGATCAACAACCATTGATCTAGAGCGTGTAGATCTCAGCCTCCTGGATCTATGCGCCTCTTAGCACAATGCTCCAAATGGTCATATCGACCCTGACAAACTTAGGATAAGTGTCATTAAGTGGGTTTTTAACCTGCTTCTTCGCATTTTCCCCCCTAAGGGCCAAATCCAGTGGGGAAAACACCCGATACAATAATATGTGTTAACACATTGTAACACTGACACATGGTAATGTCACTCCATCGATGGTCAACTATTCATCTCCGACATGTTTGTTGTGGGACTGACATTACCAGACGCCACAATATCGACGTCCTGTAGGTATTTAAAAAAAAATGACAATTGTAGAGGGATGAGGATAAGGAGAGGGATGAGTGGAAGAAGTTAGAGAGAGATGTTGGATATCATGGAAAGTGTTTTGTTACCCAATACATGACTTATGACTTGAGGCATGCATGTGGAGATCCACAACAATGAATAAAAAAGAGAGGAAACAACAACTACATCATCATTTTTATTTGCACAAGGGTGTACAAAATCTTAAGTTGGAGTGTGATGACAAGACTCCTAATTGTTTTATTATGAGATCCATCTTTTAGATATCATGACCACCTTTTTACTCCATGAGACATCTCTTGGCCATGATTAATATAATTATATTAGTATTTGTGAAATTGGTTGTTAATGAAATTATTTGGATGATTGAGTGTATGATGTATCATAGTTTAGTTATGGTTTTGATGATTTCATGCATACCTAAGGATATACTAGCCTATGGATCTAGCAAGTTGAAGTTCAAGTAGTTCATTAACCAACATCTACATGAGATAAAAAGGGGTTTGTGTTCCCTTATCAACCTCCAAGGCCAACCAAGCTTTCAATCACCTAAGGCACCAAATCTAGCATCATATCCACTTGAATTGTTGGTTGAGAAGGGTTAATTTAGAAGGGGATTTGGTCCCTAAAACATAGGCCCCTAATTATAGGGATCCTAAGGACATGATCCTTTCAATCAAGGATTGATGAAGTGTTGATTGATGTATTTTTTTTTACATAAATAGGAGATAGGGATTAGACTTAGCTAGTCTCATTTATTCTTGGAGAATTATGAACTCTTATAGAGATAAGGAATTCAAACTTATTGAGGATGTATTGTTGTCAGGGATTAATATTCTAAAGAAGAAAGTTTACTTCCACATTTCTCGCTTTTGGTAGTCTTTCTAGGTTCCTTGTAAAAGGATTTGGGAGGGCCCACTCAAGGATGAACAAGGAATCTATGTGTGGTGTTACACTTGTTTTCTTTCAACTATATTTAGTCCATGTTGTTTCCATTTTATGTCATGCATCGTTTACTACAAATATTCTTCATTACTTGTAGCAAATTACATCATTCCATTTCAAGTAAACTTCATGGTTTTATATCATTGACGAGGATGTACTACTAACTTTGTTCGCTTAAACTTTGCAGTAGGCCACTTCAAGTAGAAATACCTATGTTTTCTAGTGCTTTGGTTCAACTTTACAATAGGTTAAATGAAGTATATTGAATTGTTTTTTTAGTAGCTTAACTGAAGTAGGTTTAATTACATTTTGTAATAGGTTTCTTTTAGCATTGTAGTACAAAAACTTAGTTAGATAAATTTGGGTTTGAAACACTTCATTTTATCTCTCATTCATGTCAAGTTAAGTAGGGCTAGCCTTTGATTAGTAGGTTCTTTCAAGATCTATTTTGCAACTCTTTCCATTTAATCATTTTGAAAGTTTCATTGCATTATTGTTGTATCATTTTCTAGATTTCATCCAAAAGGATGTGAGGCTACATCTCAAAGTAGATGACCACATTTGGTAAAATCATATCCATAGTACATGCCCCATACCTAACATTTGGTTTCATTATATATTTTCCCATTAAATCCTTACTCAATTTCTTCACCATTTCTTCATTTTTCTAGCTACTATTAATCAATAATGGAAAAATGGAGTCATCGATTTCCTCATGATATTGTTGCTATTTCAGACACCACTGCTTTTCATAATTCCTAGCCTAATCCTTTGTCTTGCAACTTATAAATGTTCATCTTAAATGCAATCCAAAATTTTGTTTTGAAGGACCTAGTAAATAGTTTTAGTTAGTTGTTGAAGGTAGCGTAAATAAAAGAATAGAATGGTCAATGAGAGTTCAGCATTTGAGGACTAAGTGCTTGCTACATTTCATTCCCAAAAAAGGTTTACTTCTATCCCAAATAAGAATTGCATTCCATTTATACAAGACCATTTCCCACGACAACATTACATTCAAATCCAATTTTTATTCCATAACCATGGCTCTAAAGGATCTTTGTTGATAGCATTCATAACATTATTCACTTGTCAAAAGGATCCTCATTGATAAAATTCATAGCATTATGCATTAATTCTTATCCATGTTTCCTCTAAATGCTCATTCTTCTTGACAATTAGAAGTTGGATGTCACCTTGACTCTCCTCTATTCTAGAGTCATACATTTATTTTGTTGTATGTAAAGGGAATAACCATGGACGTAAGATATTGCATGCATTATGTTTGATTATGGTGTTGGAATATTTTATTTGGTTCTTATCAAGGATCATGTCATTGACAAGTTGAGGAACCTCACCAAGTCACCATGGAGTAAGTGCTTGCTACATTTAATTCCAAACAATGGTTTACTAATGTATCCGAACCACCAATAATTACTTTACATTTCTACAAGACCATTGCCGACAACAAAATTAAATTCAAATCCTATTTTTATTGGATAACCATGTATCTAATTACCTTTTTCTAGAGCTAATTAATCCAAAAATGTGGGCATTACACTAACCACAGTGATTGAGTTGGGTTTTATTCCTAGCATAACCTACATTTCATTAAAGAATGTTGTGATTTCATGAGAATGGTGAGTCTAGGAATAACCAACAATGTTTTCATTCCATGGATATGCTTACCTTTTTCCAGAGCTAATAAATATGCACATGTAGAAAGAACACCTACCATGGTGATTGAGCTGGATTTTATGCCTAGGACTTGTGTTTTGTTGAAGAATATCAAGGCTTCATGGGGACCTAATGATTTAATTCCAATCAAAGAATTATAAGTCTCCACAACAATGGAGAATATGTGAATAACCAATAATGATTACCACAACATCTTGTTTAGGTATTATTTCGAACAATTAGTGGGAAATGCTAAACCCCCACATGCACTTATTACTTTTTTCTAAAGCCAAATTCCATAATAAATGCACTTCTTATTTCTTAACCATGGATGTAAGATTCCATGACTATCAATTTAGATAATATATAGTATAACAATTTTTATTCTCGTGTTGGAACCTTGTATTTGGTTTATAGAAAGGCTCATGTCATTGACAAGTCTAGGAACCCTCACCAAGTTATTGACTAAGTATTTTCTGCATTTCATTTTTAACAAGTGTTTATTAATTCTATCCCAACTGACAATGATTGAATTACATTTCTACATTACAATTGCCCACAATAATATTACATGCAAATACAATTTGCATTGCATAACCATATATCTACTTACCTTGGTCTAGAGCCAATAAATATGCACATGTAGACAAAACATTGACCACAATGTTTGAGTTGGGTTTTATTCCCATGACAACTTACATTTTGTTGAATAATGTTAAGGCTTCATGGGGATGGTGACTTTGTGAATAACCAATAATGATTTCATTCCAAGGATCGACTTATTTGGTTCCAAGGCCAATAAATATGCAATAGAACACTAGCCATGATGATTGAGTTGGGTTTTATGTGTGGGACATGCATTTCATTGAAGAATGTCAAGGCTTTGGGACCCAATGATTCCATTGAAATTGAAGAATGTTATGTCTTAACAGGGATTTCCAATTTGGGAATAACTTGCAATGATTGCATTCCATGAACCAACATCCCATTTAGGCATCTTTTGAACAATTAGTGGGCAATGCTAAAATCCCCACATGAACTTCTTACCTTGTTCCATAGCCAAATTCCATAACCAAATAAAAATGTTATAGCATAACCACGGATGTAAGATTCCATCAATATTAATTTAGATCAGATATAGTGGAAAGAGTTTTGATTATGGTGTTAAATCTTACATTTGGTTCTTAGCATGAATCATGTCAATGATGAGTCGAGGAACCTCACCAAGTCAACATGGATTAATTGCTTGCTACATATCAATCATAATAATGGTTTACTAATTCTAGAATAATTATTAATTATTGCATTGCATTTCTACAAGATCACTACCCACAAAAACATTACATTTAAATCCAATTGTTATTGCATAACCATGGATCAATTTACCTTATTATAGACACAATAAATTTACACATGTAGGTAGAACACTAGCGACAATTAAGTTGGGTTTATGCCTAGGACAACTTGCATTTCATTGAAGAATATMAAAGMTTCATGGGKATTCCTRGMATGGKAATAAMTAGCAATGATTGAATTGMATCAACCTACTTACCTTATTCTAGAGCCAATAAATCTACACATGTARGTAGAACACTRGCCAAGATKATTAYRTTAGGTTYTSYBCCCAAKACTTDMATTTCRTTGAATAATRTCAWGATGTCAYRGGGACCCAATGATTGAATTCCAATTTAAGAATGTCAAGGCTTCATGGGAATGGTGAATCTAGTAATAACCAACAATGATTGCATTCCATGACCCAACATACCATTTATGAATTCCTTTAAACAATCAATGGGAAATTCTAAAATCCCCACATGAACTTCTTTTCTTGTTCCAAAGTGAAATTCCATAACAAAAATGAACTTATTATTGCACAACCATGGATGCTATATTCCATGAGTATTAGTTTAGATCGGATATAGTGAAGAGGATTTTGATTATGGTATTGTAATCTTGGATTTGGTTCCCAACAAGGCTCATGCCATTAACAAGCTGAGGAACCTATCCAAGTCACCGTGGACTAAGTCCTAGATGCATTTAATTCCCAACAAGGGTTTACTAATTCTATTGCAAATAGAAATGATTGTATTCTATTTCTAGAAGACATTGCCCATAATAAAATTATTTTCGAATCCATTTTTTTATTGCATAGCCATGGGCTTTCTTACCTTGTTCTAGATTTAACATTTTTTCACATGTAGACATATCACTAACCACAGAGATTGAGTTGGGTTTTATTCCTAGAAAATTTGGATTTCACTAAGAATTCCAACACTTCACTAGGATGGTGAATCTAGGAATAACCAACAATTATTAAATTCCATGGACCTGCTTACCTCACTCAAGATTTGACCTAAAAATAAACTAAATAGCTTACGTAAAAAAGATAAATTAATAAAATTCCAAATAAGTATTTATTAAATCATTTTTTTTCTAGGTTACAAAGCCCAAGGAATTGTCAGAGACATAATCCTATGATACCATTGTTTTCCCCTTCTTATTAGACTTGCAACTATTAGTGGTTCCTAACTCTGTGATTGAAATAACCTATTTCTACAAGACAAGTACTATAAAAGAAAATAAATAAATAACATTCAAGAAAAATTAAACTACAACTACAACATACACAAAACATACACAATACCTCACCTCAGAGTGCCCCCCATCAAAGGCTCAACTTGTGCACTTGCTACAAAATTCCCACACACCCTTAAAAGGAAATCATGCACCCTAATGATCTTTGACATATATATTAACTGAAAGAGTGTTAGAATACTAACAATATATGTACCCCCCCCAAATATGAGAGTGCCCTATTTATATAACACAACCAAAGTATATTTGCGTTCAAAAATAGGGATGATGAAGCTCCTATATGCTTGGGCATTCGTTTTAATTACAAAATGATATTTGGAACACTATGATCCATAAGTGATCACAGTCTCCTAAAACAAAATTAACATGATAAGAAAACTCAATTCATTTTCTTATCAAACCTTGAAGCATGCGGGTGTCATGGCTCTATTTTCATAGTGCAAGATTAGATCGGTTGAAGGTTGGCATACTCATCAATTCCTCTGGACAAGAATAGGCACAAATTGTTGCAACATCTTGGACTTGAATGCACATATGCCACTAGACATGAATAGTAATTTGTCCTCGATAACAACAAGTTGGCATATTCTTCATTGTTTCCATAACTGTTCTATATCTTCCTCAACTTGTCATAACTATGTGAAGCCATTTGATACCCTGTGAAATAGATTGTGAAATTCCTGCTACAAGTTGTCTTAGCAAGGTTTATTTAGACACATATATTATGAAAACATATGATATACAAGGATATTTGTACACATATGATGTAAGATTATTTCCATTCACCTATATGTGGTAATGTGAATGCCCCTTTATTCTATATTCATTGCACTCATCGGGTACACACATCACACAATAGGAGTAACCAAGGCTATACAGGTATTACTAGTCCATGCTATTAGTTCATATGAGTATCAATTAAATGGAAATCATTCATGCAATGGTTGTATAACCTCTACTTCCAAATTACACTGGTTCTAGTAGTAGGTTAACCGTTGAATAGGCATGAATATGGGAAAGCAATACGATTGGTAACCTGTAATGGCAACTTATTAGAGAAACAAAGCAATCACCTTTCCCATATTCATTGATGTCATTGCCTCAATAAGATTGGTATAATATAGGTAATAAGTCAGTTAGTCTTAATCTTCATACTGTATCTTCCTAAGAATGACACCACTCTAATCATACATAAGCTTCATAGTGAGTTTGATAACCTATAGATACGAGTTATGCTTTTAGTGCCATATCACGTAGTTTCCATAACAAGAGCTTAGTAATAGAGAGATTAGTATGATTCCATGCATTGTGTTGTTTAGTGATATTTGGTATAGGCTAAGAATAGAAAGAATAATGGTCAGAAGAAGGTGTGAGGAGGCTTCCTAGAGTAGTGTGCCCTTGGTCAAAGTCATAGGAAAATTGTAATTATAATTAGGGAAAAATAGAAACAAATAATGCCTTTTTATTTTTTTGTTCACAAGATCAACATATATGAGAAAAGAAATAAACACATCTAAATTAAATTCTGAGTATAAACAAAATTTCTGAGTGAAAAGACAAATCTCAAGCTTACCTCCTGATCTAAGAAAGATGTACCTGCCACATGTGTGGATGAAAACCTTTATAATATGCTCAGAAATAGTTTTAGGTTCCTGGATCAAACCTCTAGGGTTCGATCTCTATAATAAGGACTTAGGAACAATTTTTCCAAGGTATAGACCATCAAAAGACAACTACAACAAACAAAACTTAGATCTGAAATTGTTACACCAAATGGGGAGGTTGCACCAACAAACTCAAATCTGAAACTGTTACATCAAATGGAGAGGCTGCACCAACAAAACTCAAATCTAAAATTGTTACATCAAATAGAGAGGCCACACCAACAAACAAAACTCAGATCTAAAACTGTTACATCAAATGGAGAGGCCACACCAACAAAATAAAACTCAGATCTGAAAAGACAGTCCAAAAAGGAGGCCACACCATCATCAAGAGAGAACAATCGAGGTAGCCACAACAAATAGGAGAGTATGGAGTGAGTGATTTTGAGTGTAATAGAATGCTAGAGGGTAGGGTCTTATTTATAGTTAGGGAGAGGGGTTAAGTAAATTTAAAATTATAATTAAATATTGACATTTAATTAATATAAATATTAATTAAAATGTCAATTAATATTAATATTAATATTAATATTAATTACAAAAATCCTAAACACATATAAAACCCCAATCACAAATAAAACCTCAATCGCATAAAACAACAAGGGGGTACCTTTTAAGACAAAGTCAAGGGGGGGTCCATAATGGAAAAAAATGTCCACATGAGTCTCATAATGACCTATAAACTTGATCATCACTGCATAAGGGGGTCCATCAACAATTTGGTCATGTCCATATTCATAGGCACTCCTAGGTCTCATGGACCATCGTTGCATAAAGGAGGACCATTTGGAGGCAGAGAGATAGTGAGATTGCAATGAACTGTTTGGAGGCCCAGACACCATGAGATTGCAGTACACCTGAGTTGAAATGACTGTTTCATGCAGAAATATGTGAGATTGCAATGCACCCTTTGGAGGGTCAGATCAGATCAGATTATTATTAGGGTTATATTCTATATTTTCTGGGAAGGGGTGGAGATCATAAAATGTGCTGCAAAGAGAACATCATTTTCATTCATTTTTCCTTTGAATGAAATGTGCAGGTATAAGTTACTCAAAGAAAAATAGTTTTAATCAATTTTGGAGAGTTGGGGATTATGATGTCAAAAATGAACAAAAGTGATCTTTACCAAGTGGTGTGTATCATGTTCAAGTACATTAAAAATTCCTCCATTCTAATGCGACTTCTCACAACTGGGAATTTGGAGATATTTCGAAGTTGCTTGATAATGTAGTTGAAGATTTTTAAAATGGTGCAACTTTTGTCATTGTGGACAAAATTTAGAACCCTAGGGAGAATAGTCCAACTCTTCTTTTCCAAGATAATTGAGGTGGAATGGATCTTGATTGCATGTGAAAATGTATGAGCTTGGGTTAGGGATCCTTTCTTACACATTTTTGAGGATAAATATTCATAGCTATTAAGGAATTTAGTTCTTTATGAGCATCATATTGTATATTCCCATCAATAGAGTCCAAAATAACTCTAGAAAAGAATTAGAAACAAAAATTACATGAAGAGCATGTATTATTTCCTCAACTTGAGATCTCTCTCCTCCATCGTGGCCTCTGTGGTGTTGAATACACATTTCCATTAAGACAAAGGTGAGGAACATTTTAAGTACCCCACAACCCCAATAATGTACACAAGTGGTTGGGTATGTTACAATTGGTATCAGAGCCAAGATTATAACACTAGGGGTTGTATGGGCTCAAGGGAAATGAATGACAATTCTTTTGGCGTTTAGCATTTGAAAAAGAATAAGAAAAAAACATGCTCAAATCCTTTTCGCCTCAAACGGTCATTTCAAATCGGGTGTATTTCAATCTCATGATGTCTAGGCCTCCAAACGGTTCATTGCAATCTCTCTATCTCTCTAGCTCCAAACAGTCCTTTCAATTTGGGTGCACTACAATCTCATAATCTCATAATTTAGGTAAAGAAATATAGGGAGGTAGATAAATGTAAAGAGAGAGAGGGAAAGAGGGAGAGGGGTAGGGGGGGGAAGAGAAAGAGGGGGAGGTAGAGACAAAGA
>JASDQU010437757.1:58408-73275 GCA_032191745.1 Picea mariana | reverse complement strand
TAGAATCTACTTAACATCTTCCCATGAATCTCGATTAACATTTCTTTCCACTACAAGATTTGGCAGATGCTTGTACATGGGCCTTCTGGCTGCAATCACACCATGTGGGTCATACAACCATTTACTTCCTTTTTCAAAATCTAGCTGCCGTAAAATTTCTTCTGTAACAACTAGAGAAGTTCTAAGATTTATAAATAAAGGGCCAACCTCTTGAGGCAACTTGAAAGTGATGTCCTCCTTATGTCAAGAAAAATGATATTGATCTGAAATGAGCCTTTGTCTCATGTATTCCAAAGAAAATATTATCGGAGTTGGGAAAATTGGTAGCTTGTATGGCTCCTGTTCAAAACCATATACTATAATGATGGTGTGATCCTCATCCAAGTACCAATATCCTATTATGGTATCTTTTCTAAACTACAATATCTTTTTAAACTCAGGGAACATTCTAGGAGGGTGAGTGCCATGGAGTAGAATGTAGCATGCACTCATGAACTTGTTTACATAAAGGCTGAAACATTTATTCTGGTCTGGTTTCCTCACCTCCTTAGTCCACTCAATTAATGGCTTGGTTTTACTTGAATCATCTATTGTTTTGATACCAAAGATCTCAAATAAATAAGAATTACTAAATAATATGAGGTGCACCAAGTAGGCCTGGTACCTAAAAGACTTATTGACGTGGAAGTTTGACAATTGGAAGTTTATGACTTCTTGTAGGAATTGACAATAATAAATTTTGTGAGGGTGATTGACTTTGGTGGACATAAGACAAAAAATAACCCTAAAATGGTCTCATCCACTGATCTATCATGTGCATAGCCTAAAACCTGATAAATCTTGGCAATAGTCTGTCTGGTTATTTTAGGGAAGATGGTGGAATTGAAAGGAGGTGGACTAGTTGGTAATGGGGCATCTAGGGCTAATAGATTTTTCAACAAATCTCTTTCAAACTGTGATAATGATTTGTACTTAGAGTCAAGCTCATCATCATCCATGATTTCATATACAAGATGGTTTGGAATTTGGAGCATTTTGGAAATGGATTCTTTACTTATTTCACAGACTATCCTAGAATCATGTACACAAATTATTTGATGCTTATCCACCTGGTAATTGATAGCACACCAATTGACTAATTCTGGAAAGCGATAAGTTTTTGGAACAATTTATTTGGCTAGGTTCTATTTCCATAAGTTCAACTAGTTTTGACCATTGTTAGCATCATCGTTGGCTCTCTAAATTAATTGGAAGATAGTGTAGGTTCGAAAACATCCCTTTCCCTGTCCTCCAAGTGGTCATTGGATATAATCATTTTCTTGGATGGTTGGATTTGGCTAGGGTTCGATTTAGTGGCCATTTGATTACTTTTAGGGGAAAAATATTGACTACCTTTCTCCATCTATTCTTATTTTAAACAATTTGAACACATTTGAATTAAGGAAACGAGAACAATACTCGAGCTTATTTGTCGAAGGAGATTTTGACTTCTTTTATTGGAGTCTACTATACTCATAACAATGTTCACCGTGTGCATTTACCTCATTTACTTTGGGGGTAATTTTTTTAAGTTTTAAAAAAAAATTCTTTATATTACATTGACGCGACACATTATTTATTTGGCTTACATCACTGTGGCACCTGTCATCAATTTATGCATTTTGAGGGTGAGCCAAAGTGGTTTCATAATACCACCCCTGTGTACTAAAATGAATAAGATGATGACACGTTATCACCCATTAATACGATGGTTCTGAATTTAGGCCTCCGACCCCTTGTAATCTAATGTGCACTTTCACTGGCACAAATAAGTTGAGACCATCATTCTTGGATCTATAATAATGGTCCAATCATGTCTATTGAATTTTCATTTCAAACCATGTTTTCTCTCTATTTTCCTATAGAAATATGGCAAAGTGATGTAGTATACATGGTATCGAACCTAAACTAACGAGTGAATGATAGGGACAACTTGAAGCGAATGGAACTCAAACATAACCATTGTGAACCATTTAATATGGAACAAACAACTACATGATCTACATTTTCTACCTATATCAACAACGAGGCTACATACCGATGACACTATCGAGTCGATCCCTCTTACTCATAGGTTGGGTTGGTCTTTCTTTGTCCCCATCCGCTCCTTTGCACACTGTCATTACTGGTAGGTGTCGATCCAATGAAAATGCCAGCGGGTTACTCATCTCCGTAGTCGTACTGGCTGGTGGGGTCGATCCAATGCAAATTGCAGTGGGTTGCTCCCTGCACACTCTCCTCACTGGCGGGTGGGATCAAAAAATGCAGTTGTCAACCAATTTGGGAGATGGTTTATTTTCTCGGGGTTTGGCACCATAGTGTTTTTTATGTTTGAAATGTATATTTTTTATTTGTTTTACTTTTTGTTTATTTTTTATTTGTTATTTGTTTGTAATGTAAGCTAAACTAATACTTGTATTTAATATGTGTTTTATAGTTATATATAAAGGTATAGGGCCGAAGTGGAGGTAGGTTCCTATGCACAGAGGGTGAGAGGGAGAGAACTAGAAGGAGGGAGATAGCCAACAAGAGCCGTCTATTTCATTTTTAACAACATTGTTAGCACATGCCTCAGTTTTCCTTGCCACCTGAAATCTGTATATGGGATTCATTCCATTCATAAATTTTCTCATAAGTTCGGGGGATAATTCAGGTACATAAGATTCGTAGGTATTTCTTCATCTTATTCATATAAAACATCTAACTGCAACCATGATCAAGTTTGCAACCATGGCGAGTCTCTCAATATTTGTCCTAGTTAAGATTATGCAGGCCCCATGGTGAACAATTGGGACCTGTGGGCTTAGAATTGAAAATTATTTGAGTTATATGGAAATGGTTAGAGCACTAGGTTGAAGGTGTAGGGGTTGTGCTCAAGACAATAGGAAGAGGGATGACCATAAAGAGATTAGATAGGATCGGGTGTTGGGGGATTGAGGTTAAGTTTGGTTAGGTATAGGCCATAGGGGCCTAGGGTTATATGGGTATACTAGGTCCAAAGTGGAGGTAGTTAGTTGTTATGCATGGAGCTAGATGAGAGGGAGAGAACAAGCTGAGGGAGGGAGAGAGCCAACAAGTTGAGCCACATTTTTCATTTTTAACAACACTGTTATCATGTGCCTTGGTCTTCCATTTCACCTCTATCTACCTCTCTCTCTATGTACCCCCTCCCTCCCTCCCTCTCTCTCCATCTCACTCATGACCTCTAATATTCTGCTCTCGCTCTCTCTCTATCCATGTCACTCTCGACCTATCACACACTCTCTCTACCCCCCTCTCTATCTTCCTCTAGTCCCTCCCTCTCACACTCTCACACATTCTCTCATATAATACAGATTGTGAGTAATTTAACTTACTTCATTTGTATCACACTCTCAACCTCTCTTCTTGTCTCTCCATCTCACTCTTGACCTCTCTCTATCCCTATCACACTCTCTCACACACTCTCTCTCTACCCCCCTCTTTGTCTTCCTCTCTCTTTACCCCCTCTCTGTCTTCCTCTCTCTCCCTCTCACACTCACACATTCACTCATATATCAATTGTGAGTAATTTAATTTATTTCATTTGTATCACACTCTCGACCTCTCTTCTGCTCTCTATCTCTATCTCTCTCCATGTCACTAGTCTCGACCTCTCACTGTCTCCCTCTCTCACTCTCTCTATATCTACCCCCTCTCTATCTTCCTCTCTCTCTACCCCCCCTCTCTATCTTCCTCTCTCTCCCTCTCACAATCTCACACNTCTCCCTCTCACACTCACACATTCACTCATATATCAATTGTGAGTAATTTAATTTATTTCATTTGTATCACACTCTCAACCTCTCTTCTGCTCTCTATCTCTATCTCTCTCCATGTCACTAGTCTCGACCTCTCACTGTCTCCCTCTCTCACTCTCTCTATATCTACCCCCTCTCTATCTTCCTCTCTCTCTACCCCCCCTCTCTATCTTCCTCTCTCTCCCTCTCACAATCTCACACATTCTCTCATATAATTTCAATTGTGAGTAATTTAACTTACTTCATTTGTATCACACTCTTGACCTCTCTTCTACTCTATCTCTCTCTTTCTCCATATCACTAGTCTCAAACTCTCTCTCTCTCTCTCTCTCTCTCTACCCCCTTCTCTGTCTCAACTCCCCATCTCTATCTTCCTCTCTCTCCACCCCCCTCTCTGTCTTACTCTCTCTACCTCTCATCACACTCTCTCACACTCTCTCATATATCAATTCAGAGTATTAATTTAACTTACTTCATTTGTATGAATAATGTTCACAAAAGATTCTCATTAAAGAAATCACAGTGAAAAGCTACCATTAAACCATGACCTAGAGTACCTACACCTAGACCATGACCTAGACCATGCCGTACACTTAGACCATGACCTATACATTAAAAAAACTATTTCGTTGTCTTCCTCTCTCACTCTTTGATATCTCACATGCTCACCCACTCTCTCCCCTTCTCTCCCTCTTCCTCTCTCTTTATCCCCCACTTTGCAAATCCTCTATTTATTAGGGAAGTGGTTAGAGCACTAGGTTGAAGGTGTAGGAGTTGTGGGGACCCTAGGAAGAGGTACAACCATAAGGAGCTTGGATGGAATCATGTGTGGGGAGGGGTTAAGATGGGTTAGGTATAGGCGGGGGCATACGGTTAGATGGGTCTAGGGCGGAACTAGTAGAGATAGGTAATTCCTTATTATATGCATGGAGGACTGGGGAGAGGGAGAGAACAAGATAGAGGGAGAGAGCCAACAAGAGCTGTCTTTTTCATTTTTAACGACACTGTTAGCATGTGCCTCGGTCTTCCTTGCCACCTATAATCTATATACAAGATTCATTCCATCCATGACCTAGACCTAGGCCATGACATGTACCTACACTTATACCATGACCTAGACAATGACAATACTATTTTTGTGTCTCCCATTCACTCTCTCCTCTTATCTCCCTTTCTCCCCCTACTCCCATGTCTTGATCCCACCACTCTCTCTCTCTCTCTCTCTCTCTCATGCTCACTCACTCTCTCCCTCTTCCTCCCCCAAGTACTCTGCCTCTCTCCCCCACAACAACCATATAGATAAGTTCAAATTGCAAACCATATAGATAAGTTCAAATTACAAATATATAAAATAATAATAAGCATACTTTGTAATTTCAAATATAACTTTTTGATGCATTATATATATATATATATATAAACATTGAGCCACGTTTTCTTTGGAGGAATTTCAAAGTGTTAAATATGACAATATAAAACTTAAGACACAATCACAAAATCAAATTTATTAATGATTAGAAATCTTAATGTTTTTCAAAGTACAACCTATTGATTATAAATCATAATGTTTTTCCAAGTACTACAACCTTAGTCAATATCATAATTATTAACTAATTAAACCATCATCCGCGTTTAATGATGACATTCATAATTTGATTGATATAACCGTCAATAGGAGCGAATTGTGTGATAATTCACACATGAAGAGTATCAACTTGTAATTTGGAAATCAAATGAAGGATTAAAACTTATATGTATTTTCTCATTTGGATCATGATCCATTTAATGGTCATTTCGTTGATATTTTGTATTCGAAATATAATAAGATATTGGGTGCTATGAATCCTAACTACTACACCTTTCTAATGGCAACGAAAGGCTCACATTACTAGAGAGACAAGAATAATTCAAATACTGGGAATACTTATGCAGCTACTGCTAGTGTTAAAAATTGTGCAGTTGTTGTTCCTACAACATTAGTTATTTCAAAAAGGTCCGTAGATACATTTTCTGAAGTTCCTACTCATTAAGTTAAGAATGCTCCTAAAGGGAGGGATAAAAAGTTTAAAGCTCATGCAAGGAATGAACAACCCACTGTGGACTTTTAGCTCATGGTTCATAACAAACCGAACACAATTATGAATGATTTAATGGAGATTAAACATGATCTTCATGTTCTAAAATGTTCCAGATGCCAAGTTGAGGAGAATAATGGAATTGGTGGCGTTAGTTCATCTTCCTCTGGGCATACTGTCTACATTAGCGAATATGAGGAAATGTGTGATGCATAAATAGACTCCGATCATTATATTTTAGTCGTATTAAGTTTAAGTATTGTGTGTGAAGATGCGAATTAGACATCTTTTATAATTTTGATAATTCTAGGATTTTAGCCTAATACTTTGTATATCTCATTTTTAATATAAATGGCATATGTTGTTCCTTTAATGAATCATCTCTTATTTGACCAATGTGTGTTCTGTTTATCTAAAAGATATTTACAAGAAATATTCATCTCAAAGATATGTTAGCAAGAGATTTTGTTTATAATTTCTTGGTTTCAATGTACTTAAGCCAATGCAAAATTTCATATTTACACTCATATAGATTTTATACCATGCTTAGTTTTTGTAAGGAATTTTAAATTCTGTTGAGAAAGAAGAATTTGTAATAAGAATAAACACTTGTTATTTAATGCACTTTAAATGACCTCTCATGTTCTTCAATTGCACTTTAAATGACATATGTAAATTTACAATGTATCTAACTCCATATTACAACCTTTAAAACAATTTTTGAGCTACAGGGAAGCTTGAGCGTGCATTTTAATGTTGTCACTTAGTATAGGTTCGAACTTGAAAATTACAGAGTATTTTTGCACAACAGAGTCTTTTATGACTGAAAATGAAAAACTGATTTTGGTTTCCCTCATAACCCACCATTCTATGATTCATCACAATGTTGTGAATATATTTGTGCATAGAAATCATCATTTTTGGAATGTAAATGTACTACTAATTGTACAAACATGTTATAAATATTGAAATGATCAATTGTGGAGGGTTGTTGAGGAATCAAGATGTTCTAGGAGAATTCTTGTAGTTGTCAATGCTACATTCATTGCTTTGATCCAATGGTTTTTTTTTAAAGCGAAATTTCACCAATTTGGCTAAATTTTATTTGTTTTGAAGAAATTTAGGCTACAATTTTTCATATTTTCATTGAAAATAAAAAAACTTGTAGTATAGTTTATTATTATAGTTATGCATACAATTAAATTTTTCACTTAAATATAAACATTTTCCATGAACATATAATAGGTTTTCTTAATTTTTTTTCCAAATCAATGATTATGCATGCAATTTTTTTGGGGAATATTCATTACATATGGATGAATAGTTAATAACAACTAGTCTTGGGAAAATCATGAATTTTCAATTTAAGTCATGTCAATTTATGTAGGAAAAGAAAATGTTTTTAATACTTTACTTGTATTATTTGTTTTACTTGTTTCAACATATAGGTGGTATACCATGTTGTATATTACTGTGTATAATTTTTTCCTACATGTATTTCTAAAGAAATTTTCCATTGCCATTTATTCTAGTTGTAAGTTATTGTTAATTATTGTCAAAGATGCACATGTGACACTAATGGAATGATGTTGTTGCCAAATTTTAAAGTTAGTAACAAGAATTCAACTGGTTATCATCTATATATATATATATGCTTTGATCACCAAATAGTTTGATAAGTTATGACTTGTGTGTTTTGAAAAAAGAAACATTGCTTTGATCCCTAAGTTTGATTACCCTACTTGTTTTCAATCTACCTTCTATTTTTTATAGCGACTAAAGGTCTTATTAGAGCCTTGATGGATACAAAATAAAGTGGGTCAAAATTGTCACCAGGGCATGCATTTTACTTCGAGGCAGTTTGGCATTCACATTTACATGATATCCCAAATCTAGCTGCATGAAAGCAACCTCTCATATTCTTTAATTACACTTTAAATGACATGTAAATTTACAATGTATCTAACTCCATATTGCAACCTTTAAAACAATTTTTGAGCTACAAGGAAGCTTAGGCGTGCATTTTAATATTGTCACTTAGTACACGTTCGACCTTGCAAATTACAGAGTCTTTTTGTACAAAAGAGTCTTTTATGATCGAACATGAAAAACTGACCTTGGTTTCCTTCATAATCCACCATCCTCTGATTCATCAAAGTGTCATGAATATTTGTGGTTAGAAAACATCATGTTTGGAGTGTAAATGCACTACTAATTGTACAAACATGTTATAAATATTTGAATGATCAATTTACAACTTAAATCCTAAATTGTAGAGCCATATCCAACTTTGGACTTGTAGTTTAATATAACCAACTTTAACAATTTGGCCCTTTGGTTTTACAATGCAATTCTTATCCTTTATGCACACTAGGTAGGTCTATGTCTGAAAATTCCAATATAAGTTTATAGACAGGTGTAAAACAAACTACAACTTATGCAAGTTGAACCACAAAATTTGGCTCAAAATTGAGACTAGGGTGTGCATTTCAGGGTGAGGCAATTTTGCAATCAAATTACATGAAATCCCAAATCTAGGTGCATGCAAGCAACCTCTCCTATTCTTAAATTGAACTTTAGATGCATAGGTAAATTTACCATTTATGTAACTCCATCTTAAAAGTTATAAAACAAATTTTGGAGATACAGGGAAGCTTGGGCATTCACATAGTACATTTTATACTTTGCAAATTACAAGGAAAACTTTGCAGCTTTTGCACAACCACCCTTTTTAAACTTGAAATTGAAAAATCAACAACATGAACAGGTCTACTATGATAAACCACATCCCCAACAACTTGCACAACTCAAATATAAGATATAATACAACATTGGGTTACTTTTTACAAACAATTTGTGCATTTCGATGGATTTACTATGCATCTCTTGCCTATTTTTGCACAGAAAAGCCTTTTATGACTCTTAATGCAAAATTAACTTTGGTTTCTCTCCTAACCCACCATCCTTTGATTCATCAAAATGTCATGATTCTTTGTGCATAAAAATCATAGTTTTTGGAGTGTAAATGCACTACTAATTGTACAAACATGTTATTATACATATTTTAWTCATCAATTTACAAATTAAATCCTAAATTATGAAGCCATATCCAATTTTGGGTGTGCAGTTTAATATAACCAACTTTAGCAATTTGGCCCTTTGGTTTTACAATGCAATTCTTAGCCTTTATGCACACTAGGTAGGTTTATGTCTAAAAATACCAATACAAGTTTATAGACAAGTGTAAAATCACAAACTACAACTTATCCAAGTTGAACCAAAAAAATTGCCTCAAAATTGAGACGAGGGCATGCGTTTGAGGTTGAGGAAGTTTTGCATTCAAATTTACATGAAATCCCAATTATAGGTGCATGAAAGCAACCTCTCCTGTTCTTCAATTGAACTTAAATTAAATGCATAGGTAAATTTACCATTATGTAACTCCATCTTAAAACTTATAAAACAAATTTTGGAGCTACATGGAAGCTTGGGCGTGCATTTTTATTTAGTCACATAGTACAATTTATACCTTGCAAATTACAATGCAAACTTTGCCTCTTTTGTACAACCACCCTTTTTAAACTTAAAATTGCAAAATAAACAACATGAACATGTCTACTATGATAAACCACATCCCCAACAACTTGCATAACTCAATTCTAAGGTATAATACAACATTGGGTTACTTTTTACAAACAGTTTGTGCATTTTGATGATTTTACTAGGCATCTCTTGCCTATTTTTGCACATAAGAATCTTTTATGACTCTTAATGCAAAACTGACCTTGCTTTCTCTCCTAACCCACCATATTTTGATTCATCAAAATGCCATGAATCTTTGTGCATATAAATCATCATTTTTGGAGTGTAAATGAACTACTAATTATACAACAAGGTTATACATATTGTAATCATCAATTTGCAACTTAAATCCTAAATTATGGAGCCATATCCAACTTTTGGCGTGTATTTTAATATAGCCAACTTTAACAATTTGGCCCTTTGGTTTTACAATGCAATTCTTAGCCTTTATGCACACTGGGTAGGTTTATGTCTGAAAGTGCTAATATAAGTTTATAGACAAGTGTAATATCAAAAACTACAACTTATACAAGTTGAACCACATAATTTGGCTCAAAATTGAGACTAGGGTGTGCATTTGAGGTTGAGACAATTTTGCATTCAAATTTACGTGAAATCTCAATTCTAGGTGCATGAAAGCAACCTCGCTTGTTCTWCAATTGAACTTTAGATGCATATGYAAATTTAACATTAATGTAACTCCATTTTAAAACCTATAAAACAAATTTTGGAGTTATAGGGAAGCTTGGGCGTGCATTTTCATTGAGTCACATAGTACAATTTATACCTTGCAAATTACAAGGAAAACTTTGTCTCTTTTGCACAACCACCCTTTTWAAACTTGAAATTGCAAAATAAACAACATGAACAGATCTACTATGATAAACCAMATCCCCAACAACTTGCACAATTTAAATCTAAGGTATAATACAACATTGGGTTACTTTTTACAAACAATTTGTGCATTTCGATAGTTTTACTAGGCATTTCTTGCCTATTTTTCCACAGAAGAGTCTTTCATGACTCTTAATGCAAAATTAACCTTGGTTTCTCTCCTAACCCACCATCCTTTGATTCATTAAAATGCCATGAATGTCTGTGCATATAAATCATCCTTTTTGTAGTGTAAATGTACTAGTACTTGTACAAACAAGTTATACATATTGTAATCATCAATTTACAACTTAAATCTTAAATTATGGAGCCATATTCAACTTTGGGTGTGTAGTTTAATATAGCCAACTTTAACAATTTGGCCCTTTGGTTTTACAATGCAATTCTTAGCCTTTATGAACACCAGGTAGGTTTATGTCTGAAAAGGTCAATATATGTTTATAGACAAGTGTAAAATCACAAACTACAACTTATGCAAGTTGAACCACTAAATTTGGGTCAAAATTGAGACTAGGGCATGCATTTGAGGCTAATGTAGTTTTGCATTCAAATTTACATGAAATCCCAATTCTAGGTGCATGAAAGCAACATATCTTGTTCTTCAATTGGACTTTAGATGAATAGGTAAATTTACCATTTATGTAACTCCATCTTAAAACTTATAAAATAAATTTTAGAGCTACAGGGAAGCTTGGGTATGCATTTTCATTTAGTCACTTAGTACAATTTATACCTTGCAAATTACAAAGCAAACTTTGCCTCTTTTTCTCCACCCTCTTTAAACTTGCAATTGCAAAATTATCAACATGAACATGTCTACTATGATAAACCACACCCCCAACAACTTGCACAACTCAAATCTAAGGTATAAAACAACCTTGGGTTACATTTTACAAACATGTTGTGTATTCCAAGGTTTTTACTAGGCATCTCTTACCTATTTTTCCACATAAGCGTCTTTTATGAATCTTAATGCAAAACTGACCTTAGTTTCTCTCATAAGCCACCATCCTATGATTCATCAAAATGTCGTGAATCTTTGTACACATAAATCATCCTTTTTGGAGTGTACAATTTAGACCTTGCAGTTTCATATATACAACATTAAGAATTTGGCCCTTTGGTTTTAGAAGGAAATTTCAGCATTTATGCACATAAGGTAGCCTTATTTTTTAAATGTCCAATATAATGTTATAGATAGGTGTAAAATCACAAACTGCAACATATCCAAGTTGAAACACTAAACCAAGGATGATTTTAGGGGCTAATTTTCGCTCATGGGCTAATTTTCCTTGGTTTTTCCAAAAATGAGATTCGCCCAAATTCTATAGAATAAAATTATTTTACCTTAAAAATCGCCAAAATTTTATAAAAACTATATAAAATACTTATAAATTTGAATATTTAAAAAAAAATATCGCTAAACATTTATACTTGACATATGAAGGATTAGTAATATTCGCCAAGGTTTCTACATTTTAAAATAAATTTCCATCCTTAAAATCATCCCTGCACTAAACTTGGGTCAAAATTGAGACTAGGATGCACATTTGAGGCATAGACAGTTTTGCATTAAAATTTACATGAAATCTCAATTCTAGGTGCATGAAAGAAACCTCTCATGTTCTTCAATTGAACTTTAGATGCATAGGTAAATTTACCGTTTATGTAACTCCATATTGAAACTTATTAAACAAATTTTGGAGATACATGGAAGCTTGGGCGTGCATTTTCATTTGTCACTTAGTACAATTTAGACCTTGCAAATTACAAGGCAAACTTTGTCTCTTTTGCACAACCACCCTTTTTAAATTTGCAATTGCAAAATGAACAACATGAATAAGTCTACTATGATAAACCACATCCCCAACAACTTGCACAACTCAAATTTAAGATATAATACAACACTAGGCAGGTTTGGGCACAAACAATAGAGCATAACTCTATGCCCTCTAGATCCTAATTAAGGTTGTAGTGGATAGATAGGTTAAGAGGTTACAGGTCTTTGGTGACTCCAAACTTCTGATGGATTGGGCAAATGGTAAAAGTAACATTTCTAACTAGGATCTGGGGCCTATTTTCAATAAGATTATGGAAAATAAAATAGTTTTTGAAAAAGTGTCCTTTGCTTATGTCTACCGAAAATTCAACTACAAAGCTGATCAATTATCAAAGGAGGCACTCATTTGGAGGAAGTTGTTATCCTTGTTCATGATATTAAGGACCATACTCCTACATATTTGATACTCTTACATCTTTTTTGATGAATGGATTTTTGGTCTTGTTTTAATTTTGTTTATGTAAAGTTAGAGAGAGTTTGTCTCATGGTTTTGTCTTGGCATCAATACAAAGCTGTGGAACTATTTGTTTAAAGAGTGACATGTATAAGGATGATTGTAAGAATCAAAGTCACAAGGATAGGTTATAGTCTTCTCCGATAGAGGCAGTCTATAACGAAAATGGCTACTAATGTTAAAAGTAGAAGGGATCTCATCAATGTGTATTTCATTTCCACTAGATATATCAATATAATGATTTTTGCTCATAAAAAAACCCGAAATATAATTTCTTGTAGGTAGATTTAGACACTATTAAAAATATGAATTAAATATCACTTAAAGATTGTAGATAATCACTAAATATCGCAACAAACATCACATGTAAGACAAGTTTGAGTAAAAAACATTACCGGTTTTCCATTAATTCCTCATCAATATAGAAGGATCTTTACATGACAGACATCATAGATACAATTTCCATAAAAAATTGTGCAAACTATAATGCAATTTCTASAACTTTYTCCTCTTAGAAGATTCCTCCCGAGGAATCTCTAACAAGCCTCTCCTTTGTTATCTCTCTACTTACAACCTTATATATTATGTTCCCGATGGGGACCGCCGTGACCCATAGGTCACTTACATAAGTGGATCATAACTAAATTTACATGAATTCACAGGTCCTGAAATCAATTGTTACAACTTTGAGGCAATGCTTAGTACTTGAGGTACACTCTGCCTTGTTGTAGCCAGTTGTCCGCTGCAATTGATACTCAGAAGGGTGTTTTATCCAGTCACAAACTTCACATTATGGGGTATTTTATAACGTCATTTGACACCACATATGCTCATGATGACTCATTGGCCTCAGTTACATCCCTTTCCATCTTTGTAGGACTAAAATCCCCCTTTTCTTCCCTAAAAACATCTTAAAAAGTCCCATTTTTCTAGATGTATCCGACTCTCCTTAAAGTAACTTGCATACATACGCACCTTGCTAGTTAACAAACCACGTAGATGTTTAATTGGCTCAAAAAAATAATAAATCTCAACATTTCACGCGGAGTTGACAGGCTCCCGACCTCCTATAGCCTGTTCATAACTACTGAACCTATCAAAATGGAGTATAAAAGAGAGCCTTGGGACGGAGGAAGGAAATATCAAAGAGATGCAACCTTATGCTGGTAGTTTCCTTATAGCCATGAAAGCCCCTATTTCCATTTACTTCTGAGATTGTCATCCCCCCCTGAAAAACCTTGTTTTCGGGATTTGTGTTTCCCCTTATCTGGTTAGGAAGAAATCCATTGCTTCCTTGGACCCACCGGAACACAAAAATTCAGAGGCAATGCTTTTCATCCTAGGCCTTGGATGGAGGAACTTGGAGACTAGTTTCGGGATCGTGACGCAATGGTTACAGGTTGTAACCGACTCTTTTGTTGTTATTAATAAAAGGACTCTCATTCTCGTCCATTTCTCTTTGTTGATTCATGCTTTTTCTGAGATTATTTGTATCTTTGTTTGAATCTAACATAGAAACTGAATTGATTATATTTAGTTAGTTAAAAGATAAATACCTTTTTGCAATTGCATGCTTCTTTTTTTGCAGGATTTTCAGAAGATCATTGTGAAGGAGTTATGGAGCGAAATACCTCAAGTAGGATCGACTTCAAACGTTGGGTTCCATGTATGTTATCTTTCCTATCTTTCGAACGTTAGTTATTGAAAGTAATTACCTTCAATTAACTACCCAATTAGAATCTGAGAGAAGTCTTTTAAGGGAACTGCTCTGTTGTGGCCCATGACCCAAAGCCATAGGACTTAGATTTTCATAATACAATTGGCGACTCCACTGGGGATCTTTTCTCCTAGTTTCGGTCAAATTTAGGGATCTCGTGGTTTATTGTTTTTCTTGTTTTCTTGACTTATTATCAAGCATTTACTACCTCAAAGTCCTTTTCCAGTCTCTAGAAACCTCCTGGAGTTTTTGCAATTTCTCTTTTTGGGGTTTTTGCTGAGTTGTATGCATGCTTTTTTGTGTATAAACCGTGTATATACACGAGCTTCTTCAGTAAGAGTCACGTGCATACATGATTTGAACTGTACACAGTCACATACACTTTTGGAAAATTGTTCTTTAGGGCATTTTCTGGTGTCTAAAAAGATTTGGGTTGGATGTCTAGCCTTGCCTGAACCGTCTTTGGTTGTTTTTGTCTTTGAAAGTC
>JASDQU010437757.1:9641-44975 GCA_032191745.1 Picea mariana | reverse complement strand
GAATGGGTATCCAACCCCATTCCGGTTGACAAGAAATAGGGTACCATTTGAGTCTGCATGGATTTCCAAGATTTAAATAAATCTTGTCCTAAAGATAACTTTCCTATGTCGTTTATTGATCAAATCCTTGACAAATGCGTAGGAAGTGAAGTTTTCTCTTTAATGGACGATTTTTCTGGTTATAACCAAATACAAATCCGGCCCGAGGACCAACATAAGACAACTTTTATTTGTCCTTGGAGAACATTTGCATACAAGAAAATACCCTTTGGCCTAAAAAATGCTGTAGCTACTTTTCAATGGGCCATGATGTTTGCTTTCCATGATCTCAAGCACATAATGGAGGCTTATCTAGATGATCTTAGAGCTCATTCTCACAAGAGAGCGCAACATCTGTTACACCTTTGCCTTGTCTTTGAAAGGTATCGACATTATCGAATTCATTTGAATCCTCATAAGTACATTTTCTGCATCACTTCAGGGCATCTTCTGGAGTTTATCGTATCAACCAAAGGGATCATGGTCGACCCTTTGAAAGTTGAGGCAATACTATAGTTTCCTCCCCCACATACCGTGCATCAACTTTAGAGCCTACAAGGAAAGGAACAATTCCTTTGGTGTTTTGTACCAAACTATGCTGATATCACGAAAGGATTTATGTGCTTTTTGAATTTGGGAGTCCCCTTTTTCTAGGATGAATCAGCGTAATGTTCATTCGATGCGTTGAATAAAGCTCTAATTTCGACCTTTTTGCTTAGTCCTCTCAACTATAATAAATATTTTCTGCTATACATTGCATCAACAAAATCTTCTATTAGCATGGTGTTAGTTCATAAGGACGATGAACTCAAGGATCATGTCATCTATTATTTGAGTCGTGGCTTGGTTGGTTTGGAACTAAAGTGTTCACACATTGAGAAGTTGGCATTAGTAGCTTTTCATGTTGTTCAACGTCTTGGACATTACATTTTTTTGCACAAGACAACTGTCGTCGCTGATGTTAATAATTTTCAATATGTTTTGACTCGATGAATAATTAGAGGGAAGTGCAACAAGTGGATTGTCATGCTTCAGGAGTTTGATTTGGATTTTGCTTTTGCCAAATCCAAGAAGTCTTTAGTCTTCGTTGAACTTATGTTGGAGTTCCCAACAGAGAAGGAGGATGACAAGGTTATTGACTTGTTTCCATACTAGCACATATTCCTCATTTCTTCGTCCGATCCTTGGTATGGAGATATTATGATATATCTCTAGACTCTGAAGTTTGCTTCACATTTTTCGCGAGATGATCGACGCTGAATTCACCACATGATGAAGAACTATCTCATTATTGGCGACACTTTGTATCATCTAAGGGTATATTCAATTCTTCGTCGTTGCCTCACTCACGAAGAAGCGAAGTTGGTTTTGAATGATTTTCGTAGTGGAGCATGTGGCGATCATCTGTCTCGGTTGGAAACAACCCAAAATATTTTGCGCACCAGATATTTGATCTTTAAGGATTGTGTTGAAGCGGTCAAGAAGTGTCACCCTTTCCAAATCTTTTTTAAAAATATGCACGCACATTCTGCTCCTATGTTTCCTGTCATTACCATCATTCCCTTCACCAAGTGGGGGGTTGATTTTATGACACGTCACCTAGTTTCGGCTAAGGGCCATTGGTATATCCTAGTGGTTGTAGACTATTTTATGAAGTGGGTAGAAGCCATGCCGATGTTTGCTAATGATGGTGAAACCACAACGCTCTTCGTGTTTAACCAGGTTATAGCTAGGTTTGGGGTTCCAAAAGAGACTTTCACCAACCATGGCAGTCACTTTCAGAACCGCATGATGTCAGAGTTAGCATCAAAACTAGGTTTTAGGAAGGAGCATTTGTCTCCTTACTATCCTTAGGTGAATGGTAAGGTTGAAGCTGTTAATAAATCCCTGAAAACCATTTTGTGAAGAACTGCCAATGCGAGCAAATCAAATTGGCATTTGATGCTATCTCTGATGTTGTGGGCCTACCAAACCTCAATACAAAATACAACATGCTTCTCTCCTTTTCAACTTGTTCATGGGGTAGAAGCAGTTTTGGCTATCAAATGCAAAATCCCTTTGATTAAGATTGCTATGGAGCTCCTTCCTAACACAAATGACCTGAGAGAGCACCTTATTTAATTAGAACATCTTGATGAGCAACACCAAGATGATGATATAGAAAATGAGGCACATAAGAAGCGTGTTGACGATAATTTTTGTCAACAATACTTAGCTGACAAAGTGTTGTCAGGCTCCTCACTTCACATTTGATGGCACAAATTCTTGTGGAATACTGCTGAGTTGCTGCTACACATTCAAAGGAGATGTCATTAAGAATATTTGCAGTTGTGATGAATACTTGTTAATAACGATGATTGTCAGTTAGTTTTGAAGTTGCACAAGTTACAGGCTCTCAGATGGACATAAGTGCATTCGACAAGGATGATATGGTACTTGACAAAGTTGTTGAGGCTCTTGAATTATCGCAAATTTTAAATCCCATTTCTCACTTCTCATGTACTATTTTGCATTCACCCTATGCCTCACCCTATTACCATTCCTTTTTTTTAATTAAGGAGGAGTGAGTAAATTATCTGATTTTCATTAACCCACCATATTACTTCCATGCATAACCCACTTTTCAAAAATGATGATGATGATGATGATGATTCACGTCCACTAAGACCGAATTGGTCTATCAGACCTTAAAAGGGTAAGTGATTACTTGTGACTCTTTAGAATTTTGTTTCTGTGCTTGAAAATAATTAAGAGAAGCTTTCCAAGATCACCATACTTTTGTTGAGTTAAAAGGTTAGGAAGGTTGGTAGTGATAAATATTTTGAAAATGAGATCTAATATGGGTATAGGCTGGACAATCTAAGAGAAAATGCTTTTCATCTTCAACCTTCTTAGTGTCACAAAGGTGACACACTCTTTCATCCCATGACGTTTTAGGAATTGATCAACGCCCAATTTCACTATGAAACTCGTGAGAATTTATTCTTATCTTAGCAATATTTATTTTTTTCTTTACACTTGACAAAATAATAGATAATTTTGATCTTCTAAATTAAGATTAATTACATCTTTATAATATATACCATTCACTTTTAAATATATTATACCATGCCTAAGACTTATTACATACTCCAAAGTAAAGTATATATATATTTTTATTTTTATTTTGCCACATTCTCACTTTTATATCCCACTCACTTTTCAATGTTTAATTATGACATAAAGATACCCCAAACTCCTTTTGGGATCAAGACATTGGCATCATCCCCATGACATATGATAAGCCAAAATGGTATATGATTGGATTGGATTATTAGACGACTTCTTTTCTTCACAAAACAAATTGATGTGACAAGGAAATATCATTTTCTTATTATTGGTTCATGGATTTGGCATTACAACTAAAGAAGCCCTATTACATGGCTTGACTACATTAGCATGAGAAAACCTATTACATGGCTTGACTACATTAGCATGAGAAAAGGGGTAGTATTAGCACCAATATCAATGCTGTCTTGAATTCCAATTGTTAGCAATTATTTATGGAAATCGCACCTCTACATGTATGGCAAGGTAACAGAAAAACATAAAATAGTTAATGGTAGGAGGAGATTGATACGATTATACATCCTGTTGATGGCAGAGTCACCATTTGACTTTTAGTTGCCCAGGTTTCAACGGCGTATATCATTTGGACAATATTTGAAGATGGACGCACCCGAGACTATTCTGGTGTGCTCTATAACTCTCAACTCCTTCCGGTCATGCAAACAGAGAATATAAAAAAAACGGGCCCGATAGTAATGAAAGACTGCTATTGTTTTATTGCACCAAAAAGAGTCGGACTTATGTGCAGAGTTTAAATGTAGTACTTCAAAATTCTATAGGATTGCTCGTAAGGAAGAGGATATGCGTCGTCAAGATACAGATGTTCAATTCATGCTACGAAGATGATAATAATGGCATATTGAAGAGCAACACAAAACGACGATTCAACCTGTGCCTTGGAAATAATAATCGCCAGCTGAGCGAAATCCAATTATTAATGATCATGCGTAAATGAAAGCCAAATCTAAAGCTTTTTCAGGCCCTATCAGACAAAGAGTCATCCTACCATTGGGCTACTTAAGATCGCAGACACAAAAATCTTATTTCTCTGATAATTTCGTTAGTCAATTAAATCTGGTTATAGCTGCTTACAGGTACAAGGAAACAACATGAAATACCATACGATTCTTCTGTTGGAGGTCCGCCTTTATAACCATTTCTGGCATATGTAGCTGGTATGAATGATTTAGATGGCTCTCCCTACAATTTAGCAAACCAGGGATAGGATGGATTGAGTCTGCTGCAGAATGCGACTGAATGCCTGACTGCTTTTGTATTATGGGGTGGTGATATTGGCATTACTATGAAAATGCTTCTTGATGCAGCTGGAAGACTTCTAAACCCAAATTTGGACAGTTTTGGGTCACTTTTGTTGGGAGCTATATTTTACGATTTATTTTACATTTTCCAACGCACATGGCACAACATATGAGAGATCTCGTTGTCTCTCCATCAGGCGCCTGGAAACTTCAGAGATTGTAGGATTGAAAAACTCAATATTGTTTATTTTTGCCGGTTGCATTTGAGTGATCCAAATGTTGGACAATTTATTGATTTACCAGTGCAGTCCTCTCATGCTAGCTAAAGTTTGAAAACTGAGGCCCACCATGCCCTTGAAAAAGGAACAAAGAAAAAGCCACTACTGCCCTTTCCTCACCCTCCAATGGCTCTGACAAATCTGTGTCTTCTCGGATTCATTTGAGGGACGATTGTTCCCATGTGATTAGAGAGATTAGGCCTAAAGGCTCAGCGCAACCAAAGGCAAATTCAGGAAAATCGAAAGGTGACAACAACAATCAAGGAAAGTTTGTATCTCAGAGTGGGAAATATGGCTTTTGAATTTTTATTTTTGATGACAGTTGACTTCATAAGTTTTTGTACAACATGTTTTATGTTTGGATATATGAGTAATATATTTTTTGAAAATAATTTCAAATATCATGAGCTAAATTGTCAAATGTTAAATGGGAGCCACAATAAGGTGTGTTTTGCTTAATTAACTAATATGTTATGATTGTTAAGAGCTAAAGGGAGTCACAAGGGGTCCCACTTACTAGTTATTATTTATTTATAACCCTTATTATGATTATTACTTTTCCCCCTAACTAAAAGTTGGTTGAGTCTTTTAATTAACTTAACTAATGAGTTGGTTCAACTACTTCAACCAACTCTAATTTGTTTAAAGGCAACAAGGAAAGGGAGGATAGAAGGAGAAACATACTAAGGTTTTCTCTTTGAGTTTATGTTGAGATAATTAAGTTTTCATTCATTCCTTAATTCATTACAAGCCTATTTTTTTTTATGATAGCAAGGTCTTATTGTAGACAACAAGATTCGGGGCTCAATTACATCATTCAAACACTTGTTTTTCACAGGTGTTGATCTATCTTTGATAGTTTGTGTAGACTTATTTATTTGTGAATTAGTTTTCATGGCTGACAAAGGCTATTGTGCAGAATTGAGTGGGAAATAAATCTGTGGCAAGCTGATCCAACTTTTACAGCTCAGTTTTTGATTTTCTGTCAGAGGTCCTTTTGTATGTTCCATCGAGGATGTCTAAGTTTGACTTTGGTCCTAAATTTCTGCATGAAATTTTGTAAAAGAATGACTCTTTGGTGAATTGGGATGAAATAAATGATTTCTTTATATCTCATCTGTCTTGATTATCATCTTGGTGTCTTTATTTCTATCTTTACATTTATTTCAACAACTGTTATATTCAAAAAATTACATAAAAAGTAAATTTCTAGCAAGCTTTTTATTGATAAAAGACTAGCCTAAGTACTTGTAATTAATACTTGTGAATTAGGATGCTATTTTTGTTGGCTATAAACATAGGGTGAGATTCTCGCCAATTTTTCTCTGGCCAAGCAAAATCTGAAAATTCTTGAGTAAGATGATTTCATATCTTTTTCTCAACATTTATTTGGCGACCATATTGGGGAGATCTTCAATATCTTTTTTGTTAATTTTTATACACGATTTTCATCAATACATCTATTTTTCTGATATTGATTCTTTCACTGTTTTATTTCTTAATCACTGTGCTTGCTGCAAGGCAACCCAATATTGAGCCCAGTCTTCAAGTTCAGACCAACATTGCTTTGAACTTGTTTAACACCATTTTAGATAGCCTAGAAATCCACTGTGACCTTCTTATTTCTTCAGTTTTGGCCTTTCTTTCATGTCCTTAGATTCTTGTGCTTCTAGAAGAACAAGAGGCTCATCACCTGAAATCAGTCCTATTGCTGAAAAAGGAAGAAGAAACGTTGTGTTATCTTCCCAACAAAGTCCTCTAAGGAGAACTCTATCTGATTCATCCAGTTCATCTTTCTTTCCCTCACGTATTCTCCGCAAGATGACATCTAGTGGTGGATTTGGTGGCACTGGAGGTGCTTCATCCTCCCAGGCTTCATCTTTGTCAATGATTGGTAACTTATATAGCCACCATATCCCTGTTCAATCTACCACAAATCCTACCAAAGTCATCAAAAAGTATGGGCTTTTTCAGTTTGAGGAAGATGCCACAACCACACCATGGCATGTGTCATCTCCTCTCAACTTAGCACTTGCTACTCGTCCACTCCCTAATTTCAAGGAGCATCTTCCTAAGTTCTCCGGAAATAAAACTGTCACTACAAACGAACACCTGGTGGCATTTTCCAATGCTTGTCATAACATAGGGGCTAATGACAATGATACTTGCATGCGCTTGTTCGTAAATTCCTTATAGGGAAAGGCTGCGGTCGATTTATTTGACCTTCCTCCTAAGATTCTCTCTACTTGGGAGGAGTTAATATACTGGTTTAGATCCAATTACGGGAAATCTAAAAGCCCATATGAGAAGTTAAGGGAATACAATAACATCACCTATACAGATGGTGAGACCATCAAGTCTTTTAACTTGTGTTCCACCAAGTTATACAATCAAATCCCCGAACTCATCAGCCCTCAGAACCAAACTGCTTTCATGCATTACTACAATGCATTGCCTTCCCCCTACTGTCATAGGCTTGAGGAAAAATCCATTGATAACCCCGGTTCCGCTCTGCATACTTGTTCAGAGTATGAAGAACATCTCGAAAGAACAAGTCTTCCCCAGGGAGAATTAGTTAGACAGATGGAAATGTATGCCCTCTTACAACCAATACAAGACATGAACAATCGTATGATAGCGTTCGAGCGAAGGGGGAATACCTCACCTCTCACCCCCGGAGCTTCATCCTCCTCCATGCCCCCCCTTAGAAATCTAATTGATAACAATTTTTAGCCTAAGGCCATCTTGCCTCGAAGCTGGTGTAACTTCTGCGAAGAGCACCACAAGGAAACCACATGTGAGGTAAGGAAGAGTGCCAGAGATAAGATCTTTGGTAAAATACCAGAAGCTACTATCATTGTCCTAGATTTTGCAGAACCAAAAGATGTCATGGTCATCAATACTAGGAACAAGGCTTATGTTCCCAAGGGAAAATTTGACCCTCCCCGCAACTCATCTAGCCCATGCTCCTCCTCACCTGCTGCTACTATCCAAGTTCCTAAAGTTCTTGACAGTCAAGGAGCAACTTCCCCTCTCCCCTCTTCCAAATACAATATCTTGAATCAGTTGACCAACATCAAAGCATATGGAACCCTTCTAGACATGGTTGCCGTCTCTGAACAACAGATGCATCTGAAACAATTCATGGAAAGAAAAGCTTCCATTGTAGCCAATCTTTTTGAAGAGGTAAACGAAGAGGACTCTTCTGTAAATAAAGTAGGTGTACATAACTTTAGATACCCTGTAAAAAATCCCCCTTTTTATATTTCTGTAAAGATTATGGATAAGATTGCCCATTGTTGCCTCATTGATGGAGGATCGGGCCCAAGTGTGATGTCGAAGATTATTATGGAAGATCTAGGATTGTCTTGTACAAATGAAAACGCCAGAAGCTTTCTCTCCTATAATAGCCTACAAAAAAAACCATAGGCGAGATTAAGGATGTGACCTTAGTTTTATGCGCTCATCCCGAAATAAGGACAACCCTTAGCATTCAGGTAATTGATATGCTTGTAAGCAATTATTCAATTATCTTGGGAAGATATTGGCAAGCCTTAACAGGTGGGTACCTCTCACTCGACGGGACACATTTATCCGTGCCTTGGAATGGTAAGAACATTATAGTCCTTAGAGAGGGAAGGATTTCACCCTACATAGAGAGTGTTCCTCAATCTAGTGTAAACCATATCGAAGAGGACCTAGGAGTGTATTCCATCTTCACAGAGGAGGATAATATTCCTTTGGAACGAATCGACTTAGATGATGATATGTGGCATATACACTTTGATGGTTCACGCTCTAATGAAGGTAATGGGGCTGGCATAATCTTGGTTTCCCCTGTAGGGATAATTCATAATTTGTCTTACAGGTTAGAGTTTGCTTCCTCAAACGATGTCACTGAATTCTAAGCTCTATTATTAGGCATTGAAAGCGCCCTTAATCTCGGTTGTGGTCACCTTTCAGTTTTTGGAGATTCTGAGCTTCTTGTGAACCTGATACGTAGGGTATGCCCTCCTAGCAACGAGTTGATGGAACAATACACCCAGACTGTTTGGGCACTTATCTCGAGCCTTTTATCTTTCAACATCACTCATATTAAGAGGGAGTTGAATTCAATGGCTGATCGATTAGTTGTCTTTGCGACTTCTTCTAATCAACAATTTTTGCTTCACAGGCCTGATTGTTCCTTTCAATCTCTATATTGTTCACATATCTCGAACAATGTAAAATCTTGGCAGGCCTTCCCTAACGATGAGAGCATTTGTGCTTTAATTAAGATGAACCTCTTAAGCCCAAGGAAATGATATCCATAAAAGACGACAAGATTCCTAAGGGCTTGAATCCTCTCGAGAGTTCGTTTTCATTGGGTGATGTAGGAAATAAAGAGAAAAGAAGAGAAGGGGAGTCAAGAAGGAAGGTGGGTGGAATCATCTCCTTGAACATTGGGGCACTTGAATTTTCAAGGAGTGTTAAAAGCGGTGTCCAATGTTTTGATTAAAAAAAGATGAGGTCTACTAAGCTACTTGGTGGTTTTCAAAATGTTTTTACATAGTCTTATGAAGATCTTCGTGGTTTTGATCCTGGTCTTGTTCAGCAACCAACTAGGAAAAAACAAAGACTCAGTAACTCTGCACATAATGCAACTATTCAAAAGGAGTTAAGGAATTTCTTAAAGGCTAGGATCGATTTTCCACTCCACTCTGAATGGGTTCCCAATTGGGTGCATGTTTCAAGGACCGCTGATCATATTAGAACCTGCTTTAGTTTCCACACTTTCAACTGGGCTATTATGAGAAATCCTTTTCCTCCTCTCAGTATGAAAATATTTCTGCAGCAGGTCGTAGAGTCATAGTTGAGGCCCTTACTTGACAATTTTTCGGGTGACAATAAAATCAAGGTAAAAGGGGCAGATGTTCACAGAACCACATTTATCATTAATTGCGGTACCAAATCTTATAAATTCCTTCCTTTTGGCTTACCTGATGCAAGTACCACCTTTAAAATACCTATCCACACTACTCTTGATGAATTGATCAACATCCGCATCTACCTTGATGATATAATCATATGCGTTAAAACGCTGATAATTACATCAGAGTTCCAAGTGTTGTTTCTGAGTCCTTTCAAAATTTATTTTGCCTTGGACGCTAACTCTTACATCTTAAAGGATTTAAAGAAGCAATCGTTTTCCTACAACAATAACGGTTCTCACGTGAAATATTGTGGGGGACCAACGTGAAAGGTTATAATGCTGTTTGGATTTTCTGTATATTAGTATCCTAGCTCTGCTTTCATTTTTGAGCTTCTCTTTTATGCTTTACGGTAGTTTGACTTCTTCTTTCTGTGTTAAAACTTTTCTTGCCGCCTTTTCGTTCTGTCTTTTAATTGCTGCTTTTTTAATTTCTGCAATTTTACTTCTGTCATGATTTTGTTTCCTATCATCTTTTAGTTAATTTGGTCAAAATAGGATGATGGATCAATTCGGCCACAATGACACTCCTGCAAAGCATTGTTAGTCAATAACAATCAAGATTACACAACTGTTACAATGTTTCCTCTGAAGTACCCTTGAAATTGTTATATATATATCCACTGTTGTCTTATAAAGAATGGGTTATCTCCTGCTTCTTCTTGCCATTTCTTCATCCATTGAGATTTTTAAGAGCAAGTCCAAAAACATTTCTCCTTGAAGTAAAGAGCAGATTCTGGTTGAATGATTATGCATATAGTGGTAAAACCCCTCATACTTAACACTTTCCATGAGCTATTCCCAAATTCCCGATCATTTTTTCCACTAAATCCGTTCACTTCTCCCTGTTGCATAATCTTCCTGGTTATATCTTTTTGACCTATTGTTCTTGGTCTATGAAACCATGAGTTCTGAGTTCTAAATCTGTTGAAAACAAATTTCCCTGTGGAGTCGCCAGTTTGTTGACGAATAAAATCACAACGAAGTTTTGCCCACAAAGTGTTGCTAAAGCCTATTATTATAAAAGATAAATAATACTAGTAGGTGGGACCCCCTTGTAGATTGGAGATCATGTCTGGTTCTTATTTGATGTTGTGCTACCGTTCAAAACTTCTTTCATGGTGATAACATCTTGGTTTATTGGCAATGGATAAGGCATGTTCTGTGTTTTTTTCTGCTGCTCTAGGCTCAAGTTTTATTTTACAAAAACCTATGTTATCCTTTGTTATCACTGCTATCTATTATGGGATATATTACTAGGAGACCTGCACAACAAACATGTTAGCAACAACACATACCAGTAATTGGAAATAAATGAAAGCAATGCAACAAAATACAAAGGAATTAAACTATGCAAGCATACTTGTTGAACCTAGCAATAAGCTAATGTTTATGTGATTTGTTGAGTTATATGGAACATGGTTGATTTATGTTATGGCATAAGTTAGATATGATGTGGGTGGCGCGTTTGAAAAATGACATATGCTAATTCCAATGATTGGTTTAATGAATGGTTAATGGATTAATGGCTGGCGTGTACTAATGAGTTAATGGACTGGGGATGGAGGCGACGTGCATTTACTACACGCCACCCTTACTCCTTCCACCAGCCGCCACCCTAGTCAGGCTATTGTTCAAACTGTGTTGCTGTGGTTAGGCTCTGACTTTCGAGTAGAGAGGAACCGCTCGACCAACTCGCGTTTTAAGGTGTTTTGATTACATGTATGTCTTTTTTTGGCCATCTGTGAGTCTGCTCTGTTTATGAAATGGATATTGGCTCGAATGTATGGGTTGTGTTTTCCTTAAGTATGGCAACCGTGTGAAATTGTGAGTTTCTTTGAATTGAATCGTGGATGGCTTTCTCCACAATAATGTTTGAAGTCACAATGTTATTGGTCGTTCTGAGCATTAGCAGCCACAAAGGCTCTCTGTCATCCTTGCTGGCTTTAGTTGAAGGGTTTTGTTGGTCTTAACTGGCTGGCCGTCTTCACGCTTTTTGTGCCACCATACCCAGTCTTTGGATTTTATGGGGTTTGATGGTTGGAAGCGCTTTGTGTCACTGCGCATTGTTCACTTGGGCATTGGGTTGTTTTCGCTACCAATGGTCGCACAATGGGTTATATTGCTTCTTCTTGGCTCTGTTTCCACCTCAGCGTTGTAGTTGGTTGACTGGAGAGCCACGAGGGTTATACCCTACATGTGCTAAGTATCGTTACAAGGCCGAAATGGAGCCTTGCTCCTCTATTCATAGCCTCTCCTGTCACAGGATTCGTCACCCTGTCCACGAAGTAAATATTGGTGTTCTCTGTGTATACGTCGTTGGTCTTGAAGGCTTGCACCATTGAGAAGATTCGACTCTAGTCTTCCTATGTTGGCCATGGAGAAAACCCTTAACTCCTCAAGTCTGAGGCTTGATAGAGAAGACCGTCGTGGCTCATCGGGTTTACTATTGGTTATTATAGATTGGTATGTATTGTCGACATAGTTGATTACCAGATCGCCTAGTTGATTATGTGACAATGGTGTTGGTTTTGGTATCTAGTCACTGCATGTGTTATTATAATGGATAAGCTCTGCGTGGTTAATTGGACAAATCAAACACACAATCACCCTCCTTGTGTTTAAATGAATTGATGACCCAACATTGTTTTTAATTGAGTAAGTCATAGCGTCGCTTCATGTCGATGCGTGGGTATGTGTGGCATTCCTACAACATGTTAGGTCAGATTGTTGATTATGATGTCAGTGCAAGTAATAAGCTCATCATTGAAATTGGTTGATTGACGATTGAGGTGGATACACAGTCACTGTCTTTTGCATTGAAGTTATCAGGATATTAACTCAGCATTAGTTACAATTGTTTAATGATGTTTAGCGCATGATGCATTTTTATGTGTGGTGTTCCTACACATGAGTAAATGATCACTGTAACTATGTGTTTTTTGTCCAAGTGGTTATTGCAACCAAGACGACTATGGCGATTCCATCCACTGTATGCGTTATGGTAATTTGATTGTGTCATCAAGGATGGGCACAAGTTTTTACAAAATATGGTTTGGTTGCAGTTTGATTAATTGTATTATGAGGCCAGGTATGTTGTTATTGGCTCGTTGTGTTGGATGGATAGCCCAACATATTGAATGTTTAGAGTCAAGAATATTGGACCTGTACAGTGACAGAAATACACTTGCGTTTTTTTGAATGGTTGTATATTTCACAACATAGAGTGAGTTGAAGTGATGATTGCTATCTGTGTGTTTAAATGGCAAGCCAGGATCTTTGCAAGATAAATATGGATCATTGTGTTGACTGTCCACTATGTTTGTTGAATGAATGTCATGCATTTTAAATAGTGACAGGCACGAGTACTGTGACAATATAAACACATTGCAGTTTAATTATTAAATGAGTTGAAAGACATAATCAAGCATGATTTTTATGTCTGCATTTGATGAGCAAAGTGGAAGTAATTGATTGTCTATTAATTTGGAAATTGCTTATGGATAAATGGGGAAAAACAGAGCTCCCCTACAGATTGTTGTGGAATGCATACTATTTTGTTTGTTGACACTCTGTTAAATATTTGATTATGAACATTGAACTAGTTAATGCACAAAGTTGTGTGAACTATACATAGTGGTTGTTAATTGGGTCATAGTGGTCATTTGGTTGGTGTATTTCCTTTTTCATAATGGTTATATGGATTACTTAATTAATTTTATGAACAATACCCGCTCTCATTCCCCACCATTATTTCACTTTTCGCTAATTACAACCCCATCTCCTTCCCACGTTCATTTTTCACTCCATGTTCTAAAATTGATTACAGCCAAGAAAAATTCTGTGTTTAAGCAGTTGGAAGTAGTAGTGTCTTGGTTGGATTACAATGATGTTTTCTTTGGTTTGAATTACAATTGATTGGTTATTGGCTTTGAGCAGTAACCATGTTCTTTTCCCCCTCATTATATCATGTTTTTCTCAATACAAACCCCTCACATATCCCATAACCCTTTGTTCACCCCCTGCTCATTGACAAACAATTAAACAATTTGTATGGATTGGATTGCATGAGTCTGATACGTTGCTGAGCCAAAATCTATTTCATATTTTTAAAGAGTTGCCATGTATGGTTATTTAAAAGACTATTTTCTAATCAATCATGCATGCAGAAATGGGATTTTTCAACAGAGGTAGCCATGGCAGAGGTAACCGAGGGAGAGGCAATTGGAACAGAGGCCCAAGGAGGCCAAGGTTCTCCATACATTTTGATGCTGACTCACAAGAGCTTGGCCAGTTGTTTCAGGCTAGATTGTTCAATTGGATTGGGCAAGGAGTGGTCCAACCTAGGCCTGAAAGGCCTCCTTTCCAAGTTTCGCACACCCCTGGTATTCCTGTGCCTCCTCATGTTTCATTGTAACCCGAGGTTCCCAAAAATTACAGATGGCAAGAGATTGTCCACCCGACAATCCATCAACATCGTGGCTGGCCCAATTTATCCCTACCCGTTCCTCCGCCTATTAACCCCATTTCCCAAGCTGCCCTTGCCCAATCACTAGTGCAGTCCTCTCATGCTAGCAAAAGGTTGAAAACCGAGGCCCACCATGCCCTTAACAAAGGAAAAGCCACTGCTGCCCCTTCCTCACCCTCTAATGGCTCTGAAAAATCCATGTTTTCCCTGATGCATTTGAGGGACGATTGTTCCCACGTGATCAACGAGATTAGGCCTAAAGGCTCAGCGCAGCCAAAGGAAAATTCAGGAAAATCGAAAGGTGACAACAACAATCAAGGAAAGATTTCATATTAGAGTGGGAAATATGGCTTTTGAGTTTTTATTTTTGATGACAATTGACTTCAAAAGTTTTTGGACAACATGTTTTATGTTTGGATATATGAGTAATATATTTTTTGAAAATAATTTCAAATATCATGAGCTAAATTGTCAAATGTTAAATGGGAGCCACACGGAGGTGTGTTTTTCTTAGCTAACTAATATGTTATGATTGTTAAGAGATAAAGGGAGTCACAAGGGGTCCCACTTACTAGTTATTATTTATTTATAACCCTTATTATGATTATTACTTCCCCCCCTAACTAAAAGTTGGCTGAGTCTTTTAATTAACTTAACTAATGAGTTGGTTCAACTACTTCAACCAACTCTAATTTGTTTAAAGACAAAATGAAAGGGAGGAACAAAGGGAGGATAGAAGGAGAAACATATTAAGGTTTTCTCTTTGAGTTTATGCTGAGATAATTCAATTTTCATTCATTCCTTAATTTATCACAAGCCTAATTCTTTTTATGATAGCAAGGTCTTATTGTAGACAACAAGATTAAGGGCTAAATTACATCATTCAGACACTTGTTTTTCAGAGGTGTTGATCTATCTTTGATAGTCTATGTAGACTTGTCTATTTGTGAATTAGTTTTCATGACTGACAAAGGCTATTGTGCAGAGTCGAGTGGGCAACAAATCTTTGGCAAGTTGATCCAACTTTTAGAGTTCAGTTTTTGATTTTCTATCAGAGGTCCTTTTGTATGTTCCATCGGGGATGTCTAAGTTTGACTTTGGTCCTAAATTTCTGCATAAAATTTTGTAAAAGAATGAGTCTTTGGTGAATTGGAATGAAATAAAGGATTGCTTTATGTCTCATCTATCTTGATTATCATCTTGGTTTCTTTACTTTTGTCTTTACATTTATTTCAACAACTGTTATATTCAAAAAATTACATAAAAAGTAAATTTCCAACAAGCTTTTTATTGATAAAAGACTAGCCTAAGCACTTGTAATTAATACTTGTGAGTTATGATGTTATTTTTGTTGGCTATAAACATAGGGTGAGATTCCCATCTATTTTTCTCTAGCCAAGCAGAATCTAAAAATTCTTGAGTAAGATCATTTCATATATTTTCTTCAACAGGGTGTGGCATGAAATGAAGACCTTGAATCTACTAACCAAGACTAAATAATATTATCTATAGAAAGAATCAAAGCATCTTGTAACACATCACCTAGTACATTTTCTTCCTAATTTTTCTCCTGATGTCCATTTCTTTGTTTCTTTGGAGCTATGCAATTTTTATTCAAATATCCTTTCTTCCCACAATTCCAACACTTTATCTTTCCTAGTTTGGATTTGGATATGCCCTTCCTAGACTTCCCATAGTTTCTTGGACTCTTTCCTCTTTCCCTTTTTCTTCCCTTGTTCTCCACGGTCAATGCATTACCTGATGTATCACTTGTGCTTTTCTGTCACATTTCCTCGCTAAGGATAACACCAACAACATCATCATATTTCAGATTGTTTGAACCAGAGACAGAGTTACTTACAACCATGCCCAAGCCGTTCAAACTTTCTAGCAATGAGCACATGATTAGAAGATCCCTAACCTCATCATCAAATTCCACTTTTATAGAACTTAGTTGGTTAGTAACCGTATTGAATTCATTTAAATGATCGACAACATACCCATTTTCTGACATCTTCATATTAAATAATCATTTCATTAAAAATACCTTGTTGGAAGCCGGGGGTTTTTCATATAGTTTAGCCAATGCATTCATCAGATCCTATGTTTCCTTTTCTTTCAAAATACTAAAATCCATCAGAACTTCCAGGAACAATCGTATCGTTCCTAGTACCTTTTTGTCAAGATTATCCCATTCTTTGTCCTTCATACTCACCGACTGTTTTGCTTTTCTGCCCAACAGTAGGTAAAGATCCTTCTGATACAAATAATCTTCCATCTACATCTTACATAACTGATATTTTTTTCCATTAAATTTCTCGACCTTGAACTTTCCATCTTCCTCCAATTCTCCTGCTCGAACCAGTAACCCTCTTTTCCCACGAGTTACCTTTTGCTCGGATACCAGTTGTTAGAAAAACAATATCACAGAGAAATAAAATAAAACAAATGCAAAAATAAAATACATAAGATACACAATACAATAGAGACACAAATATATGTCGTTCACCCAGTGTGGGATACAACCACCATAGAATTTTTTAGGTCCTTTCTTTATTATTATCTAGAAAATCAAGAGATACAACCTACAACATACCCGCTGTAACTTCCTCTTCTTTCTCTCATTGTATCCTTTCTCATAATACAATATTCACTCACTCACTCACTCACACAACCACAACACAATTCCCTCGTACATAAATGAAGGTTTCCTTTTAGGGATAAAATCCATAACATAACTTCTACTGTCAGATCCATGACCTTATAATGAATGGTCCAGATTGACAACGAAATTACAATATTTTACAAGGAAATTTTTTCTAAAATTTCTCTTTGGGGTCATTGCCCTTGAATCCCTTTCTAAGGGGGGGCTCCAAAATTTCTCGCCACCCCCCAGACCTCCCTAGAAAGATAATTTGGGCGGGGGGGCAGTTCCCCCCCCACACCCCTCATCAAGTAATGGGGTCCAAACACGGATGAAATAAGACATATGAATCAGGAAGATAATCAGGCTCCACAACAAACATTGTGTTCTTTCTTATGTAATCTATTTTGTTATTCTTAAGTTTTTTTTGTCTCTTATCTACAAAGGTTTACTACAAAAAAAAGGACAAAGAACCAGTCAATCCCAACCATATGTTTCTTCATCCATGATGAGAGAAATGTTGTTTTCTTGGTTTTCTTAGTTTCTTTAGGGGTTGCCATGGCAATAAATTTTGATGTGAATGTAATGATTCCCATGTTATGGTATTTTTAGGAATAAAAATATGCTATTGGGTGCAATAATGGACCTACAAGGATGAAACCAAATGACCTTTTTATGTTGAACATCTTCACACAACCCTTTTATAGTCTAGTTGATCCGTTCACAAGCGAAGCAAACCACATCTTTTGTTAAAAACACAAATTTGTGGTTAGTGTCCTTACCAAACTAAAATTATTAGTACAAATGCCAAACTAGCAAGCATTGACTAACATAATATAATTTTTTTTGTAAGTAAGAAGTATATTTATATTAAGAGCCTGCTAAAGCTGAAGTAGAGTAGAAAAATACAGAGATATACCGGCTGCATTTACTGGACTGCCCCAACAAAGGGGAAACCAGTCCAGTCAGCCCATCCAACTCATATGTCAAATATGTCATAAGTAAAAKTAAAAGACAGTGTTCAAATTGATTATCATCTAMGTCTAAGAGCCTGATAAGACTTGAAAAAACTAAGGATCTAGACACCTGGCAGATAGCCAATCCACGTGGCTCGGAGGTCCTCTGTCCAAGGCTCTTCCTCAATATACGTCGGTTGATCTGCCCATTGCCTTTCCCCTTCCTCGTCTCGCGCGGTGCCCTCAGCGTTGCTCCCCCGCTCATCCTTCTCCCGTCCCTCTGCTGTTGGTCGCTGCGCCCTGTTTAGACCTTCACCTGTAGCAGCAACAGGTGCCTCCATTGGAGTAGTTTCGACCGGGTCCGAGGAGAGATCCACATGCATGGATGAGAGGATTTGGAGAAAGCTCGCCACGTTTTCTTCTGTGGCTTGTAAACGAAAATGAAGATCCGCCACCTCCTGCCCGAGTTCAAAGACCAGGTCGTGCAATACCATCAGTCGGTCTCTGAAATGCGCTGTGTCGAAGGAGTCAGTGGAATGGTGTCTAGCCCGTTTAGGCGTGTCATGTGTAGGAGGGTCGCAGCTGAAGTTTCTCGGAGGCCTAAAGGTTGGCGTGGGGGCAGAGGAATTCACCAGGGGGTCTTGGGAGGGCCGTAAGAGTGAAAACGACGACCGGGGGATTATGGCCAAAGAGTGGAATTGCGCGCTCTGCGAAACTGGCGAGGAAGCAACGGTAAACTCAGACTGAAGACAGGGGGAAGAACAACTGGAGGGCGAGTCAGGAGGCGTGACCGAGGGCTGTCGGGGCTTCCAGGGAGAGCCCCTCCTTGGTCTTCCCCTTGGTCGAGTCATTATGGGCACAATGAGACTGGTAGAGGGGACTAATGGCACCCGGTGCAGGAGAGTGGCAGGGACGACACCAACCCAAAGGAGACGAGCAGAGTCCAGCCTATGCTGTGAAGGGAGGAGCCCTGCGAACAACAAATGGGGATAGATAACAAACATAATGAGCCGAGCCATTCCAGATTCATTAAGAGGGAGAAGTGGGCTGCGTAAATGCTCCCTTGTAGCGAAGTAATGGACAATTAAACACTAGGGACGGTGGCGGCTTGCCGCACGAGCCCATCACGTGGCTCCGTGCCACGATGGCTTGTGTCCTCTCCCGTTCCTTGCCACGAAGCCCGCACTAACACCCCATCCGGGGGACTAACATAATATAATTGAACCATTAAAGAAAAATTGAATTCATAAGATTAAAAAAGTGAGATTATAATGCTAAATTTAAGATCAAACATAAAGAATGAATGAAAAGAACATAATAATAATAAAATTTACAAAAGAGAATATTGATGCTCATGTAAAGTGCATGAAAAAACCTTACATGTGATATTTAATTTATATCACTTCTAATGTAATATGTGGCTTAAATAATCTTTTCCATCTCATAATCCATCTCTTGGAAAATATGATTCCAAAAGCTATGAAAATTAATAAAGTTGAAATAGCGCAATTGGTGATTCCACATTATTGAGTTGGGATATCATTTGACTTTAATTTTCCACCAAAAATGAAGAAGAGAAAGAGATATTGATCAACACATTTTCACAATTGTGAGTTATATAACTAAGCATGGTGATCAAAATCTACATGGGACACAATAATATGTGTATTTTATGAAACATAATAAGGACAAAATGATGCATAAATAACAAGATTTTCCTATTGGCATACCTGCCATAATCTCTGATAGTGAGCATATGTCACCTAGATATGCTTCCATATGCACCTGGAAATGATGGTTTGAATGCTCTTACCACCTCACATACCTATGCTTCTTCCATTGATACTTATGTGGTATAGGCTTCAATGGATTACAAATCAACTAATGAAACAACAACTATATAAGTTGTGCTCTCATATAAAGTATAAATGAACACTTCATTTCATATTAGTGAGAAAGATCTGAACATATATGGATCTTGAAATGATGAGCACACGAGACGATAAACATTTTTTCCAAAATAATAGTTCAAATTTATTTACAAGCATTACATAGTTCCTAGAACCCATTACACGCAGGTTTCTACAAAGTGTAATATTGTTCGAATTTAGTTACATGTATTATATACCATGACAAAATGTCTCTACCTTGGAGGAATATCGTTATTCCTAGCCTAAAAAGCAAAATTAATTTCCACGGTGTTTCCTCAACTAGGCATAGTTTATACTCCATCCAACGAATTCAGGGTTTTCAGGGTTTTCGATATCATATACATTAACGACGTAGTTAAAGAGAAAAATGGTCGAAAGACAGGTCAAGGTCGATAGGATGGTTGCGGTTTCGATTCATGTTACATTGTTTAACAATGTTGTAACATCTAATGCTGCTACTGCAACAAAGACAATATCTTCAGGTGAGTTTTAATTGGAATTCTTGTTATATATATATATATATATATAATAATGTGAATATTAATAAATATGTAGTCATGTTTGGGTTGCATAGATTTTTAATATTTGTGAAGCCTTGTGGTAAATGAGTTTTAATTGGAATTCTTGTTATATATATATATATAATAATGTGAATATTAATAAATATGTAGTCATGTTTGGGTTGCATAGATTTCTAATATTTGTGAAGCCGTGTGGTAAATGCTTTAATAAGAGAGTATTTATCAACCTTTTATTATATGCTTTATTAATAAGCAAAGACATTCTAAAACAAAAGCTTCAGGACCATAGTCGCGAGGATCTTGACTATAGGATATACTGTCTGGAGGAAGCCCAGAATAAACATCTTCGGGATGACGAGGAGAGATGGCGCTTGAAGAGCAGATCGCTCTGGCTGGCTGGAGGGGATAAAAATACGAGTTTCTTTCACCGAATAGCCAACTCTCGGTGATAAAAAAAGTACCTCTGGGATATAGAAGATGAGAACGGATTATTACACCATACACAGGCAGACCTCAAAACTGCGGCCTTCAATCATTATAAAGCTTTTTACAAGGCAACACCAGAGCCTTCACTAGCAGCTCAGACAGAAACAACTGGCCTCTTCCCAAAGATGGTCACATCCGAGGAGGCTTTAACTTTAGAATCCCCCTGTACAAAGGAGGAACTGTTAGAAGTTATTAAAGGTTTTAAGAAGGAGAAAAGCCCAGGACCTGATGGCTGGTCGGTCGAACTTTTCCTACACTTTTTCGATCTTATGGGGCAGGACCTCCTGGATGTCGTCGAGGATGCGAGAAGCAAAGGGAAAGTAAACTCTCAGCTAAACAACACATTTATTGTTCTGATTCCTAAATCTAATCTTCCCAGGCAGTTTAAAGATTTTCGTCCTATATCACTCTGTAACCTCTGTTACAAAATAATCTCAAAACTCATTGCCAGAAGACTTCGTCCCTTTCTCTCTAGGGCACTTTCTGAAGAACAACTTGGCTTCCTAAAAGGAAGACAGATTCTTGATGCCGTTGGAGTTGCACAAGAATGCATACACAGCATAAAGACAAAAAAACTAAAGGCCATTCTTCTTAAGCTGGACCTCAAAAAGGCTTTCGATTGCATTAACTGGAACTTTCTACATCTCATTCTCATACAAAGCGGCTTCGGCATCATTACAACGAATTGGATAATGGGCTGTATCTCCTCGGCCACCCTGGCTATCCTGATCAATGGTGAAGCAACAAAGACTTTTCACTGTGAGAGAGGGCTCCGTCAGGGGTGCCCACTCTCACCACTTCTCTTCATTTTCATCCTGGAAGGTCTCAGCATTTTACTCAAGAATAAACAAGCAGATAGGCTATTGAAAGGGATAAAAGTCGCGGGACTGACACATATCGTGCATATCCTTTTTGTAGATGACATGTTGATCTTGTCGAATGAAAATCTTGCTGAATGGACCATCATTCAATCTATACTAAAATCCTTTTGTGATGTTTCAGGTTTAGAAATCAATGTCCATAAATCAGTCTTCCTAGTTTCAAATGTCCAAGCACCTCTACAAACAGAATTAAAAGAGCTGTTCGGAATTGCTTCACTGGAGCTATCGAAGGGATTTACCTATTTGGGTTACTTCTTAAAATCCTCCATCTATACAAAAAACGACTGGACCTGGCTAATTGACAAATTTGAAGGCAGAATTCACAACTGGAAAAACAAATTTCTCTCTATGGGAGAAAGGTATGTTCTGATAAAAGATGTATTGGAAAGTCTCCCGGTATTTTGGATGGCATTAGCCCACATCCCTGCTACTATTTTGAAAACTCTTCGTCAACTCATCTTTTCCTTCCTTTGGACCGACAGTAAGAAGAACAAAGGTTTTCACCTCAGCAAATGGGAGGTTTTATCTAAACCAAAGCTGATGGGAGGTTGGGGCCTTAAAAATCCGCCTCTTTTTTATAAGGCGCTCACGGCTAACACCCTTTGGATAATTTTAACAAAACCGGGCCTATGGAGCAGAGTAATCACTGCAAAATATCTCCGTCAAATTCCAGTTCACCTATGGATCAGATTCGCCCCGGTTCGCCCTACAAAAGGCTCACAAACCTGGAAACATCTCTTATCCTCCCTTCCGATTATTTTATAGTGGATCTCGTGGAAACCAGGAAATGGATGCTTAATTGAAGTTGGCAGAGACAACTTTCTGGGCTTGGGAAGAAAATCCATGCTCTCACCTTCTCTTCTCGCACACCTACAAGCTAAGAGCCTCATCTTCTTGCATCAATTCTGCTATCCGACCACAGATGGACCTTTAGGTGACACTTGGCTCACTTGCTAGGATCTTCAGCTGGACTCCAAGTTTTTAACCGAATGGGATGGCTTCATCCAGCTCATCAAGGAAACTGGCCTGAGATTACAAGATAAGTCGGATTCCCTCTTCTGGATCGGAGGAGATGGCTCTGGCCAGCTCAATGCAAAAAATGTCTATCATGCTTTGGCAACAAATAGCTGGAAACCATTAAACGCTAGCTGGAGACAGAGGATTTGGAGGGACGATTGTCCTTTGAAGCTCAACATTTTTGCGTGGCTTCTGATCGAAAACAAATTATTAGTTTGGGAAAAGTTGCAAGCTCGTGGCTGGGAGGGCCTGAACCGTTGTATCCTCTGCAAACTCTCCAGCGAAACTACGCTCCATGTTTTCAATCATTGCTCCTTCATACGAGCGATCTGGACAAACCTTTCATCGGCGCTGAATTTCACCTCCCCATGGTCGGGTACCAGTGTTCAAGGATGCTTTCGCAATTGGTTTAATGATAACAGTAATCATAAAATGCTCCCCGTCCACCTTTGCTGGCAAGTCTGGAAGGCCAGGAACGAAGCAATTTTTAAAGAGAGGACGCCTTCTATACAAAGAATATCAAACCGCATTCTTGCTGAAGCAACAAACTCTAGTAAGATCGTAAAGGCTTTGCCCCCCATTCGGCACAATTTTGTCTTCCCAATTGACAGGACAGTAGCCTGGTTCGACGAAGCCTCTCAACAAGGAGGCGCTCTTTGTGGAGCCGAGGGAAAAATTGTACTAAACCCACACACCAGCATTCGATGGACCTTGAACTGCGGATAGGGATCAAACATGAAGGTAGAACTTTTAGGTGCATGGGCATCTCTCATCCTGGCAAGCCGACACACTGATGAGCTGATACTTCTTGGAGACTCTAAACTTACTATTGACTGGCTGAATGGTCTTGATGACTTCTAGGTAGCAGTCCTTGAATGTTGGAAAGAGAGAACCAAAGAAGCTACATTACTGTTTAGAAAGCTCTTTTTCTATCACATTTTCCGAGAGGAAAACAACGAGGCGGATACCCTTTCAAAAAAAGCATTGCATCTTCCATCGGGCCATATCTGCTTTACAATATGGGAGGATGGAAATGAAGGACCAACCAACAAGATAAATCTTTGATTTGTCATCTTCAGTTTTTAGTCTGAAAATCCTTTGAACTGAAAGCCGATCATAGATGAGAAGTTGAGTTGATAGTCTTGACAGTCATGATAGATCCAAGCTTTAATCATTTCTTCCTAGGAGAGCTGCCTTCCGAGAAGACGGTCTTTGTAAATTTTTATATCCTTATGAATATAAAGAGTATTTTTTCTCGTGGAAAAAAAACAAGCAAAGACCCGTATGTGAATGACATTATCTTCATTGGTTGGTACAACCTACTAGATTTTTAGTGTCATCCATCAAATGACATCAAAATGAAACAATATAGCTAAAAGTCAGTTACATTAAGGATGTACATATTTGGGAAAGACCTTGATGAGCAACACGACTATGCTAACAATCTCATCAATGAAATTGTGGTCAATGCCATGCCTGCTTTGTTGGTTGTTTTGTTTTTAGTGTTATTTATTTTCTCGAAAGAGAGGTAGGCGCTGGAATGAACGCAACTGGAAATTTGACTCACCATTGAAGCCTCTTTTCAGAAATAGTAATGTCTTAAAAATTAAATAATAAAATCACTTTATATATTTATATAATCCATCTCTTAGAAGGAACCCAACACAAATGATAAATGGAGGGAAAGTAAAGTTGTATGTAATAGGTATAAGGTGATTGGTTGCACATTTAAAGAATTTGAGGGTGTTGGATTACTGAGAGGGGGGGTGAATCAATAATAGAGCAATTTATTCCTTTTTAACCATATAATCCAAGTGTTATATCAATGTATCATTATCATCCAATAAATGCAGAGTAAATAAGCAATGAACAAATGAACAATCATACACATACACAATACACCAATGTTTTACGTGGAAACCCAAAGCGGGAAAAAACCACAAAAATGTTTTTTCTTATATGTCTTGAAGAATTACATTCATTGAAAGAACCAACTTCCTTTGTTTTCCAGCTGCAACTGGAAGGAGGCTCCAGCCCCCTAGTTTCTCAGGATACAACCCGAGGGAAGCTCGAACTCCCCAATTCTCTGGCTACAACCAGAAGGAGGCTACAACCCCCTATGTTCTCTAGCTACAACTGGAAGGTGGCTACAACCACCTGTCCTTGCCTCGTCCAACCGCCCTGATGTATAAGTAGAATGATGGAACCACTGTCACACTATCACTGTGAGATATACTATTGTAAACCTATTCCAATCAACCTGTACCAAATAACTTGTACCAATAACCTGAACCATGCATCAACCTGTACCTCAACATGTAATAAACTTGTACCATAAAAAAATGCATCAACCATGCACAAACCTGTACCATAACAACCTGTAATCAACTTGTACCATAAACAAGTGCATCAACCATGCACCAACCTGTACCTCAACTTGTACCATGAACAAGTGCATCAACCATGCACCAAACCTGTACAAATAACCTGTCACAACAACTTGTCCAAACAACCTATCACAACAACCTGTCTCATCAATCTTATCAACCAAATCAGATCTACTCACCAAGATCAATCACCAAGACAAATCTCAAAGATTTGCATCAACCAAGCATAACACAACAACTCATAATCATCACCAAGATCAATATGTTCTTCTAATAATACAAGTATGCTACATCATCCATAAACCATGTGTCAACAATGCTACTAACAAGTGCCTCCAACCATGTAGCAAGTATGTACCAATCATGTATCAACTACTCATCAACTATGACTCATCAAGATGTACCAACATCATCAACTATACACCTCATATATGTGCCAACTCATCAACTACTTGTCTCAACCATGTACCCGACATGTACCTCAACCAAATGCCCTCATAAATTTCATAATCCAAATCTGAATTGTAACTATGTAATAGACCTGGTGTATATTATCACATACCTTCCTTAACTTTAACAACAAGAGACTAGCATTTTCATCAAACTTTTTCTTTAGTCCCACATGACTAGTTTGGGATTAGTCAACAACCCTAACTTGAAATAATCATAACTTTGTACCTGTAATGAATAAAGATCTAAAAATGATACACAATGTTATTCAGTGTGTTTTATGTAATTCCTCCAGGTGTCACTACTTGGAACCTCTCAGAAAAGGAGTTATAGCAAAAATGACATACCTTGCTGAATTTTGACTTATTCTAGAGAGCGACCTTGTAGAGCGTGCCCCACACATAATATTTATTGAATAGATATGAAAATGTTACAAAGCATACTGAAGACTGTAATATAACCAACACATTTGGTCTTACTAAATTTGGATTTTTTATGAATAATTTATGACGTTTTTACCCGAAACACCTGTTTTAGACTAGTTTCAGGACTATCCACAAACCCTATTTTCCACAGAGTGTAACTCCAAAAATACAACGACCCACAAGATGGATTTTTTTTACCACAGATATTTAGATATGTTTCCTCAATGGCCTATCAATATCACGGTCTGAATCATTCTAGAAAAAAATTAATTGCGAAAATGGTGAGATGGCTTGTAAATAACATACCTTGGAAAGCATCATCGAAAGAATTTATCCTCCCTTGAATTCCGACCCTCTTTTCTTCACCTTCCCTCTGAAATTCGGCTTAGATATCCTTTGGTTACCTCATTCACCTATAGATATTCAATATTCTCAAGTGTGATCTAAAATGAGAGAGCCTTGCCTCTTATTTATACTCTCCAAGAAGCTTCCTTGAAAACATCTTCTAGGTCACTTTGCCCACTTTCCTTATTTTAGGGTTAACCCACTTCTAATTTCTCTGTTAAATTTATTATTGAAATAATTTATTTTGCATTCATTTTGAGTTATAGTACACTCATCACTTCACTTTATTATTTACCTTCTAAAATATTTTAAACCACTTTCACTACTTTGACCTTTTGGGGCTTCTAGATGACATACGAGGGTTCTCCAACTTCGTAAGGCCATAACTCTCAAACTGTGAGGAATTATGTGACGCTCCACATACCACCAGAAATGGAATGACATGCAATATCCATATAGAATATTATTACTTGAAAATAAATCAAAACTCATACCATTATTCATCAAACAAACTTGGGTCCATTACCCAAACCCGAGTTCTCCAACTTCTCATGGCCATAACTCTCTAACCGTGAGGAGTTATGTGATGTTCCATATACCACCAGAAATGGCATGACACACACTATCCATCTAGGATAGTTTCACTGAAAAATTTACTGACCTTTATCTCATTATTCCACAAATAATCATGGGTTCTCTAACCATACTTCTAGGATAACTCAATCCGCAAAGCGTCTTCCCGTGAGGGCTTTCACCATAAGGGGACCACTTTGGAGTTCATCCATTTGTACTTATTATCAAACATGAAAATACAATAATGAATCATCTTTACATCAAACAAACTTAGGTCCATTACCTAAACCTTTGTGCTATTGGGCTTTCTTCAAGGGTTGACATCAATGACAACCAACCTTAATCAATAATCTCCCCCTTTGACATTGATGGCAACACTCTGATGCATAACTGAAATTATTTCATGCAATACTGAAGTCATATTACTCATGCTCGCCCTGGAAACATGCCTCTATCCTCTGCATCTCTGTGACCATTTCTCCTCTGGAACCATGCCTCTATCCTCTGCATCTGATGAATCTCTCCCCCTTTGTCATCAATGGAAAATGTATCTTTCCATCCGAGGCTACTCCCCCTGACTAGACTATCCTCTTTATGGTGCTTCCTCATGTACATCTAAGACATATAAGATAAGCATTCAAAATCTTTCATTTTGGAGTAGAAATAACTCTGAGTCTTTGGCGAAGATACTCAAAGGCTTCCCGTGGAAGTGGTTTTGTAAAGATGTCTTCCACTTGTTATTTTGTGCCCACATACTCAACTCTGATGTTCTTTTCTGCAGCTTGTTCCCGTAAAAAGTGATACTTGATTGGAATGTGCTTTTCCTTGGAGTGCATCATTGGGTTCTTTGAGATACTGATGGCGCTTGTATTATCACAATAGATTGGAATGGGCTCATCATACTCAAACTGTATATCTGTCAAAGTTTGTTTCATCCAAAGAACATGTATACAACATGCTGCTGCTGCAATATACTCTGCCTCTGCTGTAGATAGAGATATCGATGATTGTTTCTTGCTTAGCCATGATACTAAACACTCACCCAAGTAGAATGCTGCTCCACTGGTGCTTCGTTGGTCATCAATACAACCTGCCCAATATGCATCTGTGTAGGCAATACGAGATAGATCCTTTCCTTTTGGATACCATAATCCAAACTCTTCTATTCCTTTGAGATATCTGAAAATTCTCTTCACTGCTAATACATGTGATTGCTTTGGTGCTGCTTGAAATCGTGCCACATGTCCAACTGCCTGCATTACATCTAGTCTAGATGCTTTCACATATAATAGGCTGCCAATCATTGACCTGTATTGCCTATGATATGTAGACTTTGAATCATCATCTTTGCTTAACTTGCAATTGGTTTGCATGGGAGTGATAACTAGTTTGTAATCTTCCATTCTGAACCTCTTTAACATTTCTTTAATATACTTGGTTTGAAATAAAAATTCCTTGGTTGCTTTGATGTATTTGAAGTCCCAGAAAGAAGGATAGTTCTCCAATAAATGACATTTCAAATTCATTCTGCATGTCCTTTGCAAATTTCTGTCTTAACCTGTCATCATCACTACCAAAAATAATATCATCAACATAAACTTCAATTAATAAAATCTTACCTTGACTTACCTTGATGTAGAGGTTTTTGTCTACGCTTCCTTTCCATAATTCGTAGGGAGTTTTTTCATTGTTGTTTTTGAGCATTTCTCTGTTTTGAATGTGAACTGATGTATGCACTGCATGTGTCTAAAAAATATTTGTCAATTTGGAATCCATTAGCATTTTTCTAGCCATTTCCTGTGTAATTATCACCCATTATGATAATGTTCCTTTGTCTATGAACCACTCTTTGAACCTATGAATCCATGCTCTCATCCACTATCATATATCTGTCCAAACATTTTAAGTGTTCTTACGAATCCATCTCTGTCCATACTGTCCAAGACTCTACTTGCGCAACTGTCAATAATCCTTACCCATTTATCACTATACTATCATGAAGTCTTGATTAATCTATAAAACTGTACTTTTTCTAACTGATTGCTCTGAATCTGTCTTCTCAAACTCTGCAAGCTGCTCGAAGGATGGTTCTTTGGTCTGTCACAACTATCACATAGACTCCCCCTGTCTAATATTCATATTACTTGGGAGTCTCTAAGTCGGATGGCTCAGAACAATTCCTGCTCTGATGTGTATTCATCATCATCTTCATTGGTATATTCATCATCATCTTCATTGATAGATTCATTATCTCTCTAAGCTCTGACTTCTTTCTTTCTGTCCGTGGATTCATCTTTCACTACAATGCCTGAAAGTACAATCTCTTAAACCTGCTCCTTATTTCCCTGTCCTTCCTTTTTTCAGTTATTTTCCAAACCTTTCTGTATCTGACATCTTTCCTTTTCTCTGTAGAATTTTCTTCATCTCGTTTTATTTCCAATCTTGCGATCTCTGGTACCTGGTCTTTGTTCACCTATTCTTCATGTTTTCTTATCCATACTTTCTTATATCTGATATCAATATGCTCTTTCATGGAAGTATCGATCATGCTTCTACAATCACTGGCTATGTGTCCATAGTTATGACATCTGTAACACTCAATGTTACGTGCGACCACATAGGCACTTCTTGCTTGAACATTTCTTTTATAATCCCTGCAATATGCAACCTTATGTCCAAAGTTAATACAATAAAAACAATTACCATAAAATACATTTGCATACCTGGGAGTGAATGATCTTCTTTGTGGCATAGTCCTTCTGCATTTTTTCCTTGAATGATCATGATCATGATTGAAGCTTCTTTGTGGCTTGAACATGGATGGTCTTCTTGAAGATGTGTCTTCAATAGTTTTCTTAGATTCTGGTTGACCATGATTCCTTCCTTTGAGTACTTCTGCATAACTCTTTCTTCTTGATTTGTATTTGCATCTTCTTTGACATTTTCTGAATCTGTGATGGGTGAAGAATATATGTCATGTAACTTATCCCAAAGTTCTTTTGCTGATGAACATTTACCAAATTTTTCTCTTACTGGATTAGGTAATCCTTCCCAGATGAAATCCATTGCTATTTTGTTATTCTTCCTCAATTCCTTCTTGGCTGCAGTCTTTGCCCTTGCTGTTTTCAAGTTTCTGTGGTGAGGAGTTTCACATGTGTTGTTCGGATAATCCACAATTGGTGTCATTTCATCATCGACGTTTCGAATCCGAATCGGGATTCATCATCATGACTAATCGTCGAATGAGAGCTAGCTGATCATCGTCAATTAATACTTTAAATGCAAGACAATTTTTAATTTAAAAGTTATTAACTAAGTCGACTATCCTAATTTCAGAGTTTTTAAACAAAAAGAGAGAGTATCACATCCTCCAAATTAAGTCACAAAAGTGAGAAAGTGAGATTGAGTTGTGCTTATATTTCTTGTTTGAAGGTGTGATGATAGTTATTCAAGTTGTGTGAAGTGGTTGTGTGTCTTGGTCAAGAATGATGATGAGATGTAAATGGGCATTTGTAATGGGCTTGTAATATTGGGCATATGATTGGTGAGAGTATTGTTGATATTATATGTACCTGATTGAATTGTTGTAGGGGGTGCATGATCGGTTGCACTCAACACCCCAGGTTATGGTCCAAGTTGTAATGCTTAGCCATAGACAAGCTAATTTCCCCAGGTTTGTTGTAAGCCCTGTTAGTAATGCATAAACATGCATATGTGTTGTAGAGCAAAAGCGCACGTGATCACAAGATGTGATACTCTCTTATAGGCAGATAGGTTGTTGTATCAAGTTGTGGAGTTAACCACTGTGAGAGGTATGAGGGTGATAGGTGTACCCGTAGCCTAAACTTGATAATGAATCGAAGAAGCGAGATACTTCAATGCAAGGTGGGGATGTGAGATGGAAGAATCTGAAAGTATGAGACCAAGTTGTGAGTCTCAAAGTACGAGGGACCAAGTTATGTTTAAGGGGGAGTTTAACATTGATGAACTATGTAGCTGAAAATAATTCCTAGAGAACTAGCGGTTAACACGGCAGATGACCCATGTATTCCGGTAGATGGATTATGTTTTATATGGACATCGATAATTATATGTAGGTAAAAGGTACAAGAGGAAGCAAAGAAAGTTCAAGGATGAAGCCCACAGTAAAGCAAACATAAATCACTATGACCAAGCACAAGCAAAAATGACTCAATCAACAAGTATTCATTAAGGGGGTGTGTTAGAAATATGTAATTCATACTTGTTGTATGATTGGGTTAATGACCCGTTGAGAAGGTAGTTATAGTTAGATGACCCGAGAGAATAGGTCAAGGAGGTTGTTAGATAGTTGGCTTTGAGAAATATTCTCTCCAACCAAGTCTCCTAGTTTAGTGTGTGGTTGAGATATTTGCTCAACCTCTATTGCTATTATTAGAATAATTTACATCTAATAAATCTCTATATAATGAGCCAATGTATTGTATAATGTATTCAGTAATCTAATAGAGATATGTAATCATGTCTATCTCATAAACTCCTAAATTAGGATAGCCGACTTAGTTAATAACTTTTAAATTAAAAATTGTCTTGCATTTAAAGTATTAATTGACGACAATCAACTATTTCTTGTGTACTTAGAAAAGGTTGGCTTGGTGATGAAGATGTACTTTATCTCATGTTGGATGCTCAGGTCCAAATGTAGATTTTCCAAGAAAGACTTACCAATTATTCTTCCTTGTATGCCTGCAAGCTTAGAGCCATCTTTTGCCACTGCTAAGATCTTCTGTTTGTAGTCTGGAAGAGTAATTAGTTTGTCATTGATCACTAGCAAACCTAGAAGACCTTTCTTGTGAAGTGAGTCAACCTTGCTGAAAAACCTCTGCACTCCAATATCCATTGATTGTGCTTTCTCTTCAAGTTGTAGCATTAATCCCTTCTTGGTCAAAACCTTTTTTACCTCAATAATTGCTTCTGTTCTATCCTCTATTTTCAGTGCTTCCAACTCTTCTTTAGTCTTGTAATTAAAGAACCTGATGATCTATGTGGACTCGGTAGGATTTTCTCCCAATATATTGTCAATGGATTGTCTGGCTCTTTGCACAAGCTCATGCTGCTCAAACACAATCTGTATCAGGGGCCATATCTCTTTCATTGATTGGAAAATGTCCATCGAAATGTTTTCTTTGGCCTTTGACAGTGTCTTGGCCATGACTGTCTCCTTCTGCAGCTTCTGCAGTTCTTTCTTGAGCCTACGTGATTTGTGCATCTTTGTGTTGTAACTAGACTGAAACGTTGATTTTGACTTCCAGAGGTTATTAATCTCATCGTGCAGTCTTTCAATATATGTTCCTTGCAGAGACATGTCCTCCATTGACTTTGCCAACTTTTCTGATGTATCTAGAGTTGTCACTGTAATAACTGATGAAAGATCTATTGTTGTGGCTGTTGTTGCTGTACTGAATCCTGTGATAGGGACTACTTGTAGAGGAATAACCATCATTGTCACACTTTGTTCCTTCTCTTTGACCAACCTCTCTAGTTCAACCTCCATCTCCTTTATTTGTGCATTCTGCTCCATGATTAATTTAAGCATTTCCTCTTTATGGCCTTCAATCTCTGCCATTTCTTTTTCCTATGGATCTTCAATGGTTGGGATTTTTAGTTGTTTCCTTAGGGAGGCTATGCCAACATTTTTCTTATTGAGGATTTCTTCTGCTTCTTTGAAGTTGGATGGATCATATCCAATTTTCAATACCAGTTATTCTAGGGACTTGATCTTGTTATCCTTGGCCAAGGAAGATATCTTTTCCAACTTAAGCTGAGATTGAACATTGTTCAAGGAGACCTACAAATTTGTAGTAGTCATGGAGATATTTGCTAGGGTGGAGAAAATCATCTCTCTAGTCTGTCTGTGCATATCCATCTAATCGACTGGATGCACTTCTTTGCCATCAAATTCAAATGTTGACCTCTTGTAATTAGAAACTGCCTTGGCATGAGGCACCTATGCCTGTAGAAATTCCATATGCATCCTTCCTTTCTCTGTATCGAAGGAAGATAACAACCCGTGTTATGTTGTATATGTCTGTTTCCAAAACTGTGCATAGGTGTTGCTGGTCAACATCTCATTCTTCTTCTTGATCAAATTATATTTCTTAAAAATATTAAGTCCTCCAGGCTCTTGTGAGGACTTAGTAGTGAATGTGGTATCGGTTTGATTCTCGGATGAGGAAGAGGATATGGTTTGCTGGCTTCCATAGAAAGGTGATGAGTGTGGCCCCTCCATCACTATGGTGGACTGAGTTTCTTCTCCTCTAGAGCTGTCAGGTGTATGGCTGGTTTTGGTCCTTTTCTTGTAGACTTGGAAGTCTTCTACTGATACTTCTGTGACTGAAGGGGAGACTTCCTTTCTAGCCCTCTTCTCTGCTTGCACATGTGGGGTACTAGTATGTGAAATGTTGGTTGGTGAATACTGCTATTCAGTGTCTGTCAGAGTGTTTTCCTCCCACTCTGTCTGGTTCACGAATTTCTCAAACTCAGGTTTAGGCACATGAGCATAGTGAGAAATATTGTTCTTTAACCTGGTTTCTGCAATGATGCCACAGGGGTCATAGTGCCAGGGGAAAATTTGACTGAACTTCATTTCCTTTAACAACTTGTTTGCTTCTTCCCCTGCATCTCTGCTGTTGCAGATAAAAGAACCTATCTAACCTTTGATCCTGAGCCGTTGTTTCTTCTTGAAAGCTACAAAGTGAATATCATATGAACTTATCATCTGTCTGATATATTCCAGAGAGAATATCCCGACAGGAAAATAATTTGGCAGCTTGTAAGGGGGTAATTCATAGCCATAGATTCTAATTTCTGTATGATCCTGGTAGAGGTACCAGTCCCCTATTTTAGCTAGGTCCGATAAGTGTAAGAACTTCCTCATTGATCCTTGGTTCTATTCTTCCACTGAGCATGCATACCACTGGATGGTAGAATTGATCAATGAACTGTTTGAAATTGAACTCAGATGAGTTCTTCCTCACTATGGAAGTCCAGGACGTCACAGGTTGAGGGTTACCATCTTGGTCCAACTTCTGCTAGGAGAAGGAGAACTTGTCTTCTTGGAAAAAGAGAAACATGTACACCAGTATTGAAGAATACTAGAACATACCTTCTGTTGAAAACTTGAAGACTTGTTCATGGATGTTGTCAGCTAAAAACTGACTATAATCAAACTGTGTAGTAGCCTTTTCTTTAGTGGAGAAGATGGATAGAAAACCTAGAATGGGTTCATCTACCCACTCGTGTGAATAGTACCCTAGTAGACAACACATGGGAGGAAATGATTTGGTTTCCTTTCATTGAGAAGATGGAGGAATGGTATGGGTGATTCCTCTTGGGTAATTGGGCATTTTTCAGGAAGGAAGATTTCAAGTATTTGATCTCTCTGCAGGAAAGATAGTTTCTAGTAGAGCTCGGTCAAAATTTTAATGGAGAATGGGGAGGCAGAATCATTCATGGGTATCTGCAAAATATGATTTATCGTTTGAGGAGTGATGTTGAAAAGAGTTTCTCCATATGAAGAGATGATGGCCCTTTGGACAGGAAGGTAGTGGGCTTGGCATTTCAGGGAAAATTCGAGAAAATGATATGTCTGGGGAAAAAGATATAGTGGAAGGTTAGATTCTCAGAGCCCAATCTCATCGCTCTGATCTAGAAAAACATCCTTGAGCCAGAAGTGTAATTTGAAGAAGTCGAATTCACCCTTCGGTTCTGTAATTAAATAGTCTTTGTCGTCTAGGGGGATACAATCCAGATCGATGGGAGGAGGGAGGAAAGGATTTTCTACAATCTCAGAAGATTTGGATTTGGGCGCCATCATCAAACAGATATCTGCAAATGGAAAAGGTGTAATTTGTGTTTACCAGGCTTTAATGGTGGTTTGTTGACTATAAGCTCGATGGAGGTTGTCTAGAGAATGGGAAATGATGGTGTCGACTGATTCTGGATCGATGAACAATGCACAATGGAGAAAAAATGGAGTTAAAAGGCTGAATGGGGTGTCCGTTATGCAGCGGATGGTGAGTAGGACGGGTAACGGTAATGACTGACTGCATTGATTGGCCAATGGACCTTTMAGGTGTAATGTGGAGGGAATTGAATGGCCAACGGGTGGATGGGATGTGACATGATACAGGTGAGTGGAGAGTAATGTGTTGACATAGTAGTGGAGCATGACATGTTGCCGGGGTAGTGGAGTGTGACGTCGGAGTGTGGGGTAGTGGAGTGTGACATCGGAGTGCGGAGGTGGTATGAATAAGTGGTTTGGTGGTTTACTCGGAGGGCGGGGGGTAGGTGGTAAGCGGTAAGGAGCGAGGGGGTCTGATTTGATAAAAAGCCAACACATTATGAGGGGCCCTCTCTAGAAAACCACCAACTCGGACTGCCCTAAAAGGCTGAATGGGGTGTCCGTTATGCAGCGGATGGTGAGTAGGACGGGTAACGGTAATGACTGACTGCATTGATTGGCCAATGGACCTTTAAGGTGTAATGTGGAGGGAATTGAATGGCCAACGGGTGGATGGGATGTGACATGATACAGGTGAGTGGAGAGTAATGTGTTG
>JASDQU010437756.1:19066-31340 GCA_032191745.1 Picea mariana | reverse complement strand
TACAGACATGGATGAAGTGTATCGGAGATTACTTAAAGTCACAGTGCCAAATCATCTCAGATGGGAAGAACTTTGTGATCTACTAGATTAGCAGATGAGCTGTCACCTGTCCAGTCATAAGAGGTTGCGAAGGCACCTCGCCAATGGCCTACCCCAGAAATACCACATGCAGTTGTACTGAGTCATCAAATAGTTTTTAATTAGTTAAGGTAGTTAGACTAAAAATAGAATGAGCACGTCCTGATCAGTTATGACAGGAACGTTTGTAATCTGAATTATAAATTCTTCAACTCTCGAAGTATTGAGGGTTGTTGATTCGCACACCCTATTTCTATCAAACTGTAATATTTTTGAAGAGATCGGCCATTAATAAAGAGGAAGCACTTTTACAGGATTCTTGCGTGTATTTAGTGGTGACGTTTTTCTCTTAGTTGAATGTTTTCCTTGCTTAGAGCTCATAATGTTTTCAAAAACTAGTCTTTAAAAGTAACGTATGTTGCAGGATTTATCTTAGATACCCTATTTCCGACTTTAAAGATTTAAATGTTTATCTTCTAAGGTTTTCAATTAAGGAATTCTTAACTTCTTCTTAGTTGAATGATCTTTCTCATCTTTTCTTCCGTCCATCATTTAAATCATTAAAAGATCCAGTTGAATGCATTATCTTGCCCCGCGAAAGTCTTCTTTGGCGTTTCTGGTTGTTTCTTACATTTAATTAGACACAGACCCCATAGCCCAATGGATGTGTAAAACTGTCTCAACCAATTTATAAACCCTTTTACAACAAAACATACTTGTTCCTTTTACCTAGCCTAATATATAGATTAAAAAAAAAACTAAATCTTATAGAGAGATCCCTCTCTGAAGCTGGAAGGGCTAGATCCCAACTTTAAAAGCAGTTGGATAAAGTTACCTTTGTGGATTCCTTCTTTGTCAACCTCTTGGAAATTTACAGAGTGCTAACATGATTAACTTGTCATTTGATTACTATTGATTTATTCTGGATATTAAATGATAGATAATATTAATGCTTTGAATTGAGTTTCCTTTCATTCTAAGTGTTGATTATCATAAGATCACCAGATATTTACATTTATCATTCTTTTGTTATATTCTCACTTCAATACACCTTTGATTTTATTCTTGGAGTATTAGCATTGTTCTGTCATAGGTTTCTCTCACATGAAGGACAGTTAGGAGCTTGAATTACACAGAAAGATAAACTCAGCTAATCGATTAGTTACAAGTTAGTTAGTTTGTTATTTAGTTAGATTATTTATTAATGAAATAAGGACAACATGAATTAGCTTTGACTGTTTATGTATTCTTATTTCAATTATATATTCTCAATGTTCATTATTTTAGATCTTTAAATATTCAAAATAAAAATAAAAAAAATGTATGTGTTTTCTTTATCTCTTTATAAACACTTTTAAGAATATCCATTTCGCAAGATTTCCAATAAACCTCGCAAGTTGTATATAGACTGTATATAACCATATGCACATATTCATATTTTTATTTGAACACTTGTAATTAGTAAATTTATACTCTTATCATCATAGATTTTAGATTAGTTTGTTTTCTTTTATGATTTTTAGGACTTTAGTTGGCCAACAGAGCCATTAAACCCATCGGGTCATTTCATTCCAAACGGCTTGGGTTATTTAGACAACCCCAGTCCGGATTTGACCTTCTAATTGATGGTGTGTCACATACACTCGTCAATAGTAGGGGGTGCCTTTTCCCTTCTTCGGCTGTGAGGAGTTTGTAGATCCAAACTCTCGCCTCTTCTGCTTAATTTTTTGTTCGATCTTGATAGAATATTTATAAGCCGCACCTAATGATGTGATTTACAGAAATGCCATTTCTATTTGAATGTATCTATGCAGAAAATTGTGTTATTTGAGCACCATGTGTCGTTCAAAGTTTTTGATACCTAATTTGGTGTGGAGGGTATAGAAAATATTGGTGAAATATGGGACTATCTGGTCCCTTTCCTGAGGCAGTGTGGTCCATCTTGTGTACTAGTCCTCGTAGCTTCCAAGAGGGTAGTATTTTTATTTAATGGAATCCATAAAGGAATACCACATGGGAGCGACTGCAAATATTGCAGATTCCTCTATGGCCCTTTGCTGAGAGTAAGTATCCCACCAGTCCTTAACATCAGGGTATTATGGTTCTTTAATGGAATCCCTGAAGAAGTCACACGTGAGAGCCACTGCAAATATTGTAGATTCCTCTATGGAAATTTTTTCAGAGTAAGTATCTCACCATTCCTTAACATGGGGGATGGCCTTGAGAAGTGTAAAAGTAATACATCCTTGTCGGAAAACTTGTGGAATGAAAAATACCCTTCGAGAAAATTCAACCATTTATCTACAACACCTGCATCTAACAGTCCTTCAAATAATGGAATATCAAAATTTACTTGTACCTTGAAGGGGTTTTCATGGCCTCTTGATGAATATGCATCTCATGTGGGAAGTCGTCGAAGGATCTATGCAAAGTTGTCCATAATTTTGTTCCTTTGTCATGCAAGGGCTTCCTCGAGCAACATTTTAAAAGGATCTCCTGATCCATCATCTTTATTCCCATCCCCCATGGATTGTTTTCAGGCTTGAGTCCCAACTTATTGTACCCATACCTTGTTGGGTACATGCACAAAGAAAAATAAAAGAAGAGCAAATCTCTCTGATACCACTGATCCAGATTTATGAGCAGAACGAAAGGAATAACAAACTGAATACAATAACACAGATATAGGAACAACAACAATAGATATCCAATGAAAAATAACTTCTATTGAATAAATATAATGCCAAAACCCTAGACATCCAAAAACCTAACTCTAGGATATCAAACGACAAAAGTTATGTGGGCCCCGATGGGTAAGTTGGTAAATCAACTTCTTGGGGTCGTAACTTTTGCATACAACCTCTGTTTTAGGTGTGTGATATCCCATTGGAAAGGTATTTTAGAGAAATACAAATTATGACATCAAAAATTTGCTCCATCTATATTTTTGATGTGGCACACAAAAAATAAATTATTTAGGGCCCCAAAATGGCCCGAGAAGTACATAAAGATGTGCTAGCATGAAAACTTCCAAAATAATCCAGTTGGATTAGGTTGGCGGCCACCAATCTCTACCTGGAAACTATGTAGGCCTTCAGACATCCCTGAAAGTGTATAACCCACAATTACAAAGGATTACATAAGAACATGTTGAATTAAACACTATCGAGAGGAGCCAGTTGGAATAGGTGGGTGGCCACCAATATCCACCTGGATCAAAATTGAAATAGAAAATTTCATTAAAAATTGATATATATATATATATATATATATGAAAGACCGTGGAGGTGTTGCCAAACATCTCCCTAGCCCCCCCATAGGACCGCGACCTGTCCCTTGGGGGGCTAGGGTTATGCCCGACATCTCCCCCGCGACCCTTCATAAATATAGTAGTAGTGAAAGATATTCTTATTTTATGGTAATTAATCATGTCAGCCCTATTGTTCCTTAATAAAGTGTCAAGTAAACCCAGAACTAATTTAGGATGGCCCAACTAGTATTTATAAAAGGCTTAGTGCCTCATTTGGAGAAGACACAAAAATCTCTCTATCTCAAGAGAAAGGTGCACAAGTCTTAGAGGGAGACACAACTTTAGAAAGGAGGTGTTTTGTGAAGGGTTTTTGGTCTATTTTCTAAAGTCTATCTTGGTCAAGTAGTGTGCTACTATGTTTTGGTTAGGGTCTACAGAGGATCTTCTAATTTATGAGATCTCTCTTAAAGAGAGGCATTGTTCTTGTTAATGAATCTATACTAAATATTTTTTGGGGGGTTTGCTTCCCCATGAGGGTTTCCCAAGGTAAATATTGTGTATGATGCGGATGTCAATCTTTCAGTGATTTTCTTGTATGCAGTTATTGTAATAATTGTTAAAAGTTAAAGAACATCAGTTCAGTTAATTACTTAAGTAAAAAATTCAACATGGTATCATATCAGGCATGAAATAATCCATTTTCACAGTACTGAGGAACTCGATGGGGAAATCAAAGCCTTAGGAAGGATTATCTAACCCTTGCGAACCTTTTCCTTGGAGAATTTTTCAGTTTCTACAATTTTTGAAAATTAGGGTTTCTACATAAAACCCTAGGAGGTGACGCCATCTATTTATGAAGGATGTTGGTTGGTAAAAGTATTACCATCAAGGAACTCACCTTAGGAGGGCACATCTATCCCCTAGATCATATTTCCAAAAATCAAAAGTTGGAAAAATAGGGTTTCCTCATAAAACCCTAGATCAAGACATCAAGGCAACTGCAGATTCAACTTGGAGCATATTTCATCTTGGCATAGTGCACTCTCTAGTAAGATCAAAATCCTTCCTTGAAATTTTTTATTCCGGGTCGTATTTTCATCACGGAGCAAGATGACTATCATTACTAATCTTTATGAGAAGCTTAAGGGTGTTGATAACTTCTGAGCATGAAAGTACAGAGTGATGCTCATTCTAGAAGAGCATGACCTAGAAGGATTCATTAAGGAAGAATTTGTAGAGCCAGAGGGATATGAATCCAAGAAAAAACACAAGAATAGCTTGTTCAAGGAAAATATAATCATTACATATTCTATCAAGGATCACCTGATCCCTCAAGTCTCCTCTTTAACAAATCCCAAGTAGATGTTTTATTCCCTATCTCGATTGTACTAAGGGAAGAATATCGATCACAAGATGACCTTGAGAACACATCTCAAGAGTGTGAACATACAAAGCTCAAAAATTATCCAATCATACTTCACAAGGGTATCTCAAATCAGAGAACAACTTGAAGCCATTGAATGTATTTTCAAAGAAGCCGAAATTGTGATTACTACCTTGAATGGTCTCCTAAGGACATGGGGATCCTTCATTCAAGGAATTTTTTCTAGAAGGAAGCTTACAAAGTTTAACAGGTTGTGGGAGGAGTTTACTCAGGAATAAGTGAGACTGACAACACGTGAAGAAAAACTAGCCAATGATGATCAAACTTTAGAACCACATGTAGGAAAATGAAAGTTCCAGAAGGCATCTCATTCCCACAATTAGCCTCACAAACCACACAAAGTCCAAAGGGAATACTCAAATCTTAGATGCTTCATTTGTCAGAATATGGGACACATTACAAGAATTTGTCCCAACTCAAAAGATAAGGTCATAAAAGGAAAATATAAGAGAGATCATGCTCATGTCATAGAAGATGGAAATCATTATCAAAAGATAGCTAAAGGAGATGAGTCAAGTGAAGATTATGTTTTGATTTCAGCTCTTACTAGAACAGTCACCCATGGAAGTGACACATGGCTCATTGATAGTGGTGCCTCCAAGCACATGACAGGGTATAAGAACTCGTTTTCAATCTTGATTCAGAAATATTCACCTCATAAGGTGAAACTAGGCGATGACTACCAGTATCCCATCGAAGGAGTAGAAGGATCATCTTACAGATTAGATTCTGGAAAACTCATGAAGATGAAAGATATTCTATATGTTCCTAGATTGAATAAAAATATGTTTTCCATCTCAACACTAGATGAGAAAGGATTCAAAGTCTCTTTCGTGGATAGTGAAGTTCTCATGTGGCCAAAAGGAAAGACTATTGATGATGTTGTAGTGATTGGTGTCCAATAACGAGGTCTATACAAATTGAAGGGACACTCAGATTCAACACTAGTACACAATACAATACCTATTATTGAGCTATGGCATAGGATATTCTCTCACCTACACTACAAAGACTTAATGATTGTAAGCAAGATGGTGATAGGTTTTCTAGAGATCCAAGTAAACCATGAAGGAATATCCAAAGCATGTGAACAAGGCAAGAACGTGAAGAAACCATTTCCAAATAGTGACAACAAAGCAAAGGGAGCCCTGGACATTGTGCATTCAGACGTATGTGGACCAATGTCATCAAATTCACTAAGAGGGTATTTATACTATGTCTCATTCATTGATGATTACTCACGTAAAACCTAGATTTGTTTTTTGAAAAATAAAAGTGATGTATTTAGCAAGTTTAAAGAATTCAAATCTATTGTAGAAAACCTCTCTGAAAATCAAATAAAGATTCTAAGGTCAAACAATGGAGGAGAATTCACATCCATTGAATTCAAGAAATTTTGTAAGGAAGTTGGGATTAAGAGGGATCTCTCTACTCCCTACAATCCTCAGCAAAATGGCATGGCATAAAGGAAGAATAGAACAACCATGGAAGTTGTGAAAGACATGATTCATGATCAATACTTACCTATGCATCTATGGGTAGAAGTAGCTAGGACCACCATATATGTGCAGAACATAAGTCCCCACTGTGTACTTTGAAATAAGACACTGGAAGAGATGTTTACAGGTGAAAATTCATAGGTCATCCATCTAAGAATATTCAATTTTACAGTATATGTACATTTCCCCCAAGGACAAGATATACAAGTTGGATCCTTCAGGAAAGAAGGGTATCTTTGTCAGATATAGCAAGACATCTAAGGCTTACATAGTTTACATCTCTAGTCACTGACTAATTGAGACTAGTAGATACGTAAACTTTGATGAAGATGTAGTCTTCAGTAGATCAATATAGTACCATACATGTGAGTTTCATGATGAGGAACCTAAAGCTCCCAAAGCTGCAGATACAAATGTAGGTAATGATTTGGTACCAAAAGAACATGTTCCAGAAGAATATCATGATATTGTAGAACCATAAAGACCTGCATAGATGACTACAAAGAAGAGAAGGCCAACTTGGGATCCATAAATTATTCAGGACGCAGAGAAGTATGGAGCCCCATATGGATATTTCAAAGAAAGAAAGAAACCGCGACCATATTCTAGCTATGTAGCATTGTTGAGTGACATCATTGATCCAGAACCTACCTATTATGAAGAGGTCGTGGAGAAGAAAGACTGGAATGATGCCATGATTGAAGAATACAAGACAATCGTAAATAATGATGTCTCGGATGTGGTTTCGAGACCAAAAGAGAAGACAATTTTCAATTCCAAGTGGATCTACAAGATAAAGCATGTTGTAGATGGAAGTATAGAGAAGCACAAGGCAAGGTTTGTGGCACGTGGTTTCTCCCAGAAAGAAGGAATAAATTATGAGGAGACATTTTCTCCCATTGCGAGATACACTTCGATCATGACCATTCTTGCAATAGCCACAGTGATTAAATGGAAGATACATCAGATGGATGTGAAGACAACTTTCCTAAATGGTGTAGTAGAAGAATAATTGTATGTGGAGAATCCACAAGGTTTCGAGACACATGATAGGAAAACACATGTGTGCAGGTTAAAGAAATCCTAATATTGGTTGAAGCAATAAACGAGAGCTTGGTATGGAAGAAATGGCAGTTTCCTAATGAGCTTGGGTTTCACCAAGAGTACAACAGATTCCAAAATTTACCTCAAGGTTTTGGATGGTGAACCTATGATATTGCTACTATACATCGATGATATGTTTCTGACAGGGAACGAGAAGCTCATCGTTGAAATTAAGAGGAAAATTTATGCATAATTTGAGATGAAGGACCTAGGCATGATGCATTATTTCTTAGGTCTAGAAGTATGGAAGATACTAGATGAGATTTTCCTTGACCAAGGAAAATATGCAGTGGAGATCCTGAAGAGGTTCGGGATGTTGGATTCTAAAGACATATCTACACCGATGGTAGCAAACCTAAATCTTTTAAGTGAAACAACTTCAGAGACAATGGATGCCACCATATATAACAAAATTATTGGTTCATTGATGTACTTGACGAACACGAGGCCAAATATATGTTTTGTTGTGAACACATTCAGTCAGTACATGGTTGAGCCTAGACATGTTCACCTGATCACAACAAAACATGTGATGAGGTCCCTAAAGGGTATGATTGATTATGGACTCAAATATATCTTGGATCGTGAGATAAGACTACAAGGCTACAAAGATTCAGATTGGGTAGGTAGTGTCATAGACCAAAAGAGTACATCCAAGTGTTGCTTCAGTTTGAGATCAAATGTGATCTCATGGCTCAGTAGGAAGCAGAATTGTGTGGCACTCAGTTCTGCAGAGGCAGAGTATGTAGCAATGTGTTCATCTTGTGGCGAAGTAGTGTGGCTATGGAAGTTGCTTGCATGTAGAGCCTGGTTATTTTCAAGAATCAAACTAATTACAAGTTTTCTAAAATATTCTACTTTAATGACTAAATTTAGTTTAGAATTTCTTTCATGATTTTCTTATACTTGGAATAAACCAAGAATAGATAGTAACAACATAACAATATCAGAAACAACAATAGAATAATGATAACAACAACAGAATAATGATAACAACAACATAATACATACCTCCACCCACAAGTTGGTTTATCTAGTCCCTTTTCTGTCTGATCCTATTATTGTTCTTGCCCAGACTGAATATTAACCTCCCATCCAACTAGGAACAACCTCTATGGCTCCCTAGCTCCAAGAATATTTGTATTTTCCTGGCCCCTGAGCCCAAAAATCCTAGCAACAACAGTGCCCTGTGAGAGTTCCCCAAAACAATTCTTCCCATTTCCTCCTCCTCCTCCTCCTCCTCCTCCTCCTCTATCTTTCATAAATTCTGAAACAAAAACTAAAATGATATCCTTCTTCCTTATCCTCCTCTCTCAAATCCCCCTCATTAATTTCCAACAACCCTATCCTCCCATTAATTCCCCAACAGCCTTATCCCCCCATTAATTACTTCACCCACCTTTTAATAATAAAATAATAAAAGACTCATTAATATATTTTAATAATTAATTAAATTTAAATTAAAAACTATGATAAAATTAATCAATTTGGGTTGTTACATACACCCACCCTTCAAGAAATGTCATCCCTAAGTTAGAGTTATTTACAATACAAGGGTAACGACACACGATTCATACATCCGCAACAAATAATCAACATCATCAATTTAAAACACTTATACATACTAGTGTACATGTGCAAGGCATACATGTGTAGCTAGCACATACAGGACTCGTACATGTACAAATAAAAATAATTATCATAGCAAAAGTAATTCTTTTATGCGTCCAATCCAATCAACGAGACCATTCATTTCATAAAAGATAGTAAACTATTTAAAATATTCATGAAATTCCTCAATTACAATAATTTATCACAAGCAACATTTACTTAGATAATTGTAGTTTAGTTAAGTAAATATAAACATACATATATACATATTTTTTTTTTCAAAAAGACGAAATCAAGAAATTCTTCTATAAGGTGAAATCCTCACACTCTCTCAACTACTTCTATTCATCCTTCCTCCCTAACTTACTTCCATATTCCATCCCTATCCTTCCTCTAATGGATTATCTTGGAGCCTCAACTATATTGACATAACTCCAAATAGAACCCATAAGAGGAAGAGTCAATTCTCTTGACCAAGCTTCCCCAGTAGGCAACTGATAGTCATCATCACACGTCTAGGGGAGCGTGAGTTAACACCGTCCTCCCATGACTCCAGGTTTTAGAGGATACACGGCGGGAAATGCCTCCACCCCTCTTAATAGGACTAGGGTCCACACCCTACCATGGAACATATAGTGGCACTGTGTTGCTGAGAATTTGTCATCGTATATTCAGTTTTTAGCAGTCTCGCCACCGGAAAAAAAAAATGCATTGGTCCACATATCATAACAATGCATTCGATCCAACATAATTTCACATACAAATATTCATACCATATTGTTTCTCAGTCGGTTTTCATGACATCAACCTTTTATTATCATTATCCTTTAGCTATTTCATAGCCCATTGACCTGCAGATTAGTCTATAACACAAACTCATACGTATCTATGCATTATCATCAGGTAAATGCATTTAACCATAATATCAATTCGGTATCCATATACCAACAACTTTAAATGTCAAAATTTTCAAGTTAGAAATAGATTGCATAATATCCATCTTAATTCAAATAATGTTAAACACTCATAGAATTGATATTCACATAGGTTCATACATCTTAAAATTTAAAGTGTATCATTAATAGTTTCATAGTGAATAGAAAATAACGATGATTAGGTCTTAAGTAATTCTAGTTGTCTAAGTCAAAAGGTGGCATTACATACACCCACCCTTCAAAACAAAACTTCTTCCCGAAGTTTGGTCATTCTCAATATAAGGAAAAAATTCATGACACAACTTATATATGTCATCTACAATAGAAAACCCTATTCTATATTGGTCCCATTGTACCTTCACTGATTAAAAACATGTTGACACTATTAATATAATTATTGCAACTACCCCTATTTAGTAAGCACCTTACCATGTCTCGACTCTATTTTATTATCACTTTTAATTTAATTAATGATAAGACACACTCCTCTTAAGGATTTATTCTTCTCAAGATCCATGTAGGATTCTCATATATATAAAGTATAGCTTGTTGGTTGACTACCAATTAAAGCCTTAGTTTGTTATTGGTTTTCTTGTAAAGTGATTTTTGTATCGAGATTTATATATTATTGGTTTTCTTGTAAAGTGATTTTTGTATCGAGATTTATATAAATTCAATTAAGCCATGCATATAATACCACTTTTAATACCTTGCTAATTAACCAATTACTACTAACTTTGATTATCGCTCTAACTTGAATGATAGAAGACATACATCATTTCAAAATTTTCCCATGCTTAGGAACATTTACTAAGATATTGCTAATTGATTGTCCTTTGATGTCATCACTTCATAATTTGGTCATTGTTCTCAATCTCACTCTCTTCTTACGTTGTACAATTATATCTCGACCAAGTTAAATGTTTAGAATAGGATCATTTTCATCATAGTCAAGGAAATGTTTTTTTAATCGACAATTCACTATTACAAATGTGTGTATAGGTACGAGCACCATGTCTAGCATGATTTAGTTAACATCATAAATCAAGAGTGAGTTTGCTACTAGGGTCCATTCCACACTCTACCATTACTTGTCTTTAATTTCTTCATTCCTTGCAGATTCTCTTCTTATGCCTCAACTTTATCCTTTATACCTACAAGCAACTTACCAACTTTGATCTCTAGCCCTTTTTGGTTACATCACATGCACTCTTCAGAATCATTCCTCTACTATGGAAGAAGTTTAGTAGTGGGATGAACACTCCTATTGTTTATCATTTGACTTGTAAATTGGTTTATTTTAAGTAAGGTAAAATTCCCTTTAAATGAACATTGTAAACACTATGTTGAGTATACATTTCTTCTTGCAATTTTGATTTAATCGCAAGGTCATCTTCACACAAGGTGGTGGTAGATAGTAATTATTTTTGTCACTTGCACTCACTACCATTGTTCCTTCGTGATAAACTCAAATTGAATTAACAAATCAATGCATAACTAACAATTAGCAATTAACTCAAATATCACCATGAAATTTCTATTATCATTTTGAACTCAAGTTTTTTGATCAAAACGTAGGCCTTTTTGGTATCACTTAGGATTTCATTATATTATTACTTCATACCATCTTTTCTAGAGTTCATTAACATTCCTTAAATTGTATTGTTTCATTTAGCATTTCTTTTACACGTTGCCCATCCACCCTACATCCACTACCACTTTCTTTATTTCCTTGTTCTTCTTCTTCTTATTATTATTATTATTATTTTAAGCACATTATCACTTCTTAACTTAATGAATACTTTAATTTGTTTGTAAACTTATCATCTTATTATCTCATAAACCTTTCATTTCTTACTTCAACTACTCTCCCTTACTTTTATAGAATATATTCAATTTACCACTTAAGTAGCTCACTTCACTATGCTTAATCAACTATTACCATTTTTTCTCCCATATACTACATCATATTGTCAATTCATGCATTTTCAATCCGCCTTGAACTCAATTCTAACTCCATATTTAACCTCCCTTCTAGTACATTTCACCCACCATTCTATCATACTTTAAACATCATTAAAAAGCCCAATCATTTGTGCTAATTCCTTCCTAATTGTTGTAATCAACCACCCTTAATCCAAGGTCCTTACTCATTCCTAACATAAGCACTAATTTTATTTATATTGTACTTGTTCCCTTATCCAAGGTTAACCTAGTTTGTTGTGCACCTTGTTCTTTAATCTTACTTAAAAGATATCCTTACATTTTCCACATACTATATCTATTATATATAGGCGTTGTCTAGTTGTTCTACTAAATAACTTTTTTTTTTTACGAAATCTGGTGATATAAA
>JASDQU010437756.1:0-18930 GCA_032191745.1 Picea mariana | reverse complement strand
AACAATAAATAAAATTCATTTCACTAATATAATATTTCTTTTCACCATCCCAATTTAATATTGATTCTATGTAAAAACTCAATTTAGCATAAAAAATATTTAAAGCATTAAAACAACTTAATAATAACTAAAATTCATCTTATTTATAATTTTTATATCAAACTTATTTTAGAATAGAAAAAAATATATATATTTGAACACTTCAATTTGAGTTCAAATAAACTTAAAAACTTATTTATAAGTTAATATAAATACACTAATATGTTTTCATCAAAATTTTTAGGTTATGAAACTAATTTTTATTTATTTAATTTATTTTTTTTATATGAATAAATTTGATTATTTTTTTTTAAATAGTTTACAATTGTAATTTTTATATTTTTTTAACTTTTCAAAATTATTTTACTAATAATTGAATACAACCCATTTCCAATAATATAAAGTAATTAGAAACTTAACATACAAAACTTTTATAAATCTGATAACAATACACAATTTAGAAACAAGAGCTTACAATATCAGAATTTTAATTTGTAAACTATGCTACTGAATTTTATAGGTAGCTACGACGGCCGCCCCTATTATTATTTAGGGTCACAAATTTCCCACCATTTATTTATTATTAACATGCATTTTCATCTATATAACCTCCAATGACCCTGAAATTTATGTAGTTATTACTTTCTGAAGTGTAATAATGGAATAAAAATTTGTATCATTATATATAATCTAATAATAAAATAAAAATTGTATAATTATATATAGAAGTGCAATATCAAGTAAAACTATAATGTTGTTTTCATAATACATGTTATTCTATGATAATGTAAATTGTATTAATAATTAAATTGKTATTTAATAAGAACTATTTTCAATCCTTTATTATGCTACAAATAAAATTCACAATTGTGTGTGGTTTTAGTATTTTAAACATAAACTTTATATTAATCAACAAYTAAAAAAATGTTTACCTAAAACAATAATTTCTTAATTTCACAATTTCTTTTTTGAAATTTGAACACTACAAACCTGGTTTAATAATATTAAATATTCTTACTTTTATCTTTCTCTTTATATTAAATTAAATCAATTCATTCCCCGTTATAAAGTATGTATTATCTCTTGGTATGATTAGCTCATACTTAGATTCCATCTTTTACCATGTAGGTCCTAATGGGCTAGATTAACTTTATAAGGATGTGTTTTTGCAGCTATATATATATAATGATGCTCAAAAAAGAGAGTTGTAATAACTAGATCCATATTCTATATCCATATTCCAAACCCATGCAGGTTGAAATTAATTCGTTGACCATATTTACCATAAATAAATTTGTCATTAATATATCTCTCCACGCAACGCCATTGGTATTTGATAATATCCTCATCTTCATTAATTTTTCTCAACACCTTTTATCTCCATTAATTTTTTTCAATACCTTTCTGGTCACCACATACATCTCAATTGATCTCTCTCAACACATTGATTTTTCTCAATACCTTTTATCTCCATTGATTTTTCTCAATACCTCTTTGGGCACCACGTACATCTCAATTGATTTCTCTCAACACATCTTTGACCTAGTACACATATCTCTTATACTATCTTATTTCCATTGATTTTTCTTTGAATCTCACACCTTTAAAAATATAAAGTGTGTATGAGAATCGAATCTAACATTATTATTTTTTTTTGGAAAGAACTCATGAAAATGTGGGAATGTGTAGATCTGTTGGCATATTTTTTTAAGTAGTGTTTTAATATTTTAGTGTACTATAGAATGATAAAGTCAAACTTATGCTAGAATTATTTACTAAATTAATTTTTTTATTTTTAATTTCTATTATATTTATATGGGGGCTTTCTTTGAGTTTGGATATTGTTGAAGAAAACACAGCTTCATCGGGACAGATCGTTTTCTCTTATATTGATATCAATCGTAAGGATCTGCTAATCCATGTCAGTAGATAATGACTCACACTAACATTATATATGAACATGTACAGATATGAACTACCCAACTAAGGTTTAGTACAAGGTTAATGCAGTGAATATTCTGATATAGGTCACCAACACTAAATCGTGAACCATTGATAATTTTTTTACCCAACCATTGACCCAATTTTCGAAGTAAAACTTAGTTTGAGTTTGAATTTTAAATTTAAATATCAACCAAAAAGAAATTCAAACCATGCTAAAAGTGCATCTAAAAATCTAGTTTTGTATTTTCTTAAAAAGCTATAAAATCTTCTTATTTATTAAATCATATGTTCACATTCTTCTACATATACACCTAAATCTTCCTAGTAGGAATCAAATCTTTGCCTTAACTGCTCTACATAACACCGATCTAAACATTTATTCTCTTAAGCTTCAAGACAAAAACATATTTGAAGACCGAACTAACAAGCGGATATTGATTCCTAGGATTAAGTTTGAGAACTGTAGGGAAACCTCTATTTTGTGATAACGACGGGAAAGTATAACGGGAAAACTAATGTCGAGGTCACTGTCCTTGCTTCAAGAGAGGAAAAAAAAAGCAAGAGGCAACCAGAAGCTGAAACTGAGATTCAACCTTTATCAAAGAAATTAAAATCTGCTACCAAAGTACCTCGGAGAAAAGAAACATGAGACATCCTCCTCATCTGAGGAAGATTCTGATTCAGTGGAAGAGGTCAAACTTCCTGTAGAGGTCAAACTTAATTGGGCAAAGAAGCTTCCAATAAAGAGTAGTAGCAGCGAGGAGGATTCTTCAGATGAGGAACCTGCGACTAAGTTAGCTTCTCCAGTGAAGAAAAACCCGGTAATGGCAAAGATTGGCTCAGTTACGGCTTTAAGAAATGGTAATAAGGAATCAAGTGATAGTTCATAAATTGATTCTGAAGAAGAGAAGGCTTCGGTGAAAAAGCCATTGCAAACAAAGGATGCAGGGAAAGCAAATTTTTCCAAAGGGAAACCGGCTACCGCTCTTTCTCGTTTTTGTTTTCTTATTACTGGAAAATGAGGAGCCAATTTCAAAGCAAGGGCCTATTTAAAGGTGAGCTTGGCCCTGTCTCTCTTTATCCATTTCCGCCATATCTAAGATGAGTCTTCGTTCATAGATAGATGAATTGCACGCATTCTAGAATGGGTGAAGTTATTCCTCTATCTATATAGTATACATAATCACGTACTGGCTTGTCTTATCTGGGGAGGTCTATTTGGGATGGGAGCGAAGAACTGTATATGGTGTTGACGCGCATCAAATAATACCTAGGCACTCCCTTTCCTAGGTTGGTTGGGTTCATTCAACCGAGATGCAAGTCCTTTCTCTAACTAGAGCTAGTTTGATGATCTTTCTGTTACGAGATATAAGGTGATATTGATTTCTTTGCTTGTTGTTCTTAGCTTACAATCTTCTTCTCGCTTTTCTTCTTAATGAGCTTACAATTCCCCCAGTACTGCTATGCTACTCTGCATTTCTTTAGCTTATGAAATCCCTCTCTGTTCTACCTTTCTTACTGGGTTACAGGGAGCGGTATTATCAATCGCATGCTTGGTTCTTTCTTACTAGTGTAAGAGAAAGCCAATGAAAGGAAGCCTTGGTTGTCTTTATCTTATCTATCACTTCCTCTTCCTTATGTAGAGCTCCACTTCCTCTCCCGTTGGTCGATTTAGTAGAAGAAAGAAGTGAGGAGGACAGCAGTGAAGACGAATCTTTTGATGAGGAGCTTGTAGCAAAGGTTTCCAGGCAAAACAAAAACGTAGTAAGCTTGGAATCCCAAAAGAATGTAGGAGGGACCAACAAAATCCCTTCCAAAAGGGAGGAGACCATTTTTTAGGATTTTGAGAGTGAAAACTCTGAGGAATATGAAGACGAGAAAAATGTTAAAAGGTAACCAAGGCCCTACAACCAGTAAGGTTGTTCATGTGAAGCCTGTTAAAATGGATACAAGCAACAACGAGGAAGAAAATTTTGAATGTGATGAGGAACCAAAACCAAAAATGGCAACCAAGGCCCAACAATAGTAAAGGTCGTTCATGTGAAGTCTGATAAAATGGATACAAGTAGAAGTGAGGAAGAAACTTCTGAAAGCGATGAGGTGTAACAACCCAAAATGGCAAAGACAAAATCAATCCTGTTGTGGGTGGTCAAGCCCGGGTTTCAATTTTGAAATCGGGCTTTGATATGAGATGTAGAGCCTAGTTATTTTCAGGACTCAACTAATTAAAAGTTTTCTAAAATCTTCTACGTTAATGACTAAATTTGGTTTAGAATTTTTTTCATGTTTTTCTTATACTTGGAATAAACCAGGAATAGACAGTAACAACATAATAATATCAGCAACCAAAACAGAATAATGATAACAACAACATAATATATACCTCCATCCGCGGGTTGGTTTATTTATCTAGTCTCTTTTATGTCTGATCATGTTCTTGTTCTTGCCCAGACTGAATATTAACCTCCCAGCCAACTAGGAACAACCTCTCCGGCTCCCTAGCTCCAAGAATCTTTGTCGTTTGCCCATGAGCCCAAAATTCCTAACAACAACAGTTCCTTGTGAGAGTTCCCAAAAACAATTCTTCTCATTTCCTCATCCTCCTCCTCTATCTTTCATAAATTCTCAAACCAAAAATAAAATGAGATCATTCTTCCAAGCCCCCCCTTCTTCCTTATCATCCTCTCTCAAATCCCCCTTATTAATTCCCAACAACCCTATCCCCCATTAGTTCCCAAACCCCCTTATTCCTCATTAATTACTTCACCCACCTTTTAATAATAAAATAATAAAAGACTCATTAATATATTTTAATAATGAATTAAATTTAAATTAAAAACTATGATAAAATTAATTAATTTGGGTTGTTACATTGCAAGATTGTTTGATCTCGAGTTAGAGGCAACCTGTATCTTTTGTGACAACCAAATTTTCATAAAGTCGTCATAGGACTCAGTGTATCATGACAATTCCAAGCATATCGATATCAAGTACCATTATATTAGAGAGATGGTACATAAGGGAGCAGTGAAACTTTAGTATGTCTCTACCGACGAGCACATAGTAGACGTGTTGACTAAGCCTCTGTCGAGAGTGAAGTTTGTGTAGTTCAAAGACAAGCTTGATGTGGTCCAAAGAGACTTCCCCAGTTAGAGGGAGTGATGTGTTACAGATGTGACTCCAGGTGGTAGCAGCAGAGTGTGGTGCAGTAATAGCAGGTTATCATGTTCGGGCACTAACTGTGGCACCATTCAACCTACCCTCGTTGTGACTGTTGAACCCACTGATGAGATGTTGATGTTATATTGGATGCATATTGTATGGTTACAAAAATTCTTATGATGTATAGATTCATGGAAAGACAACAAGACAATATTCAAGTGTACAGAAGTGCAGAACCAGTGATGATGATTATGCCAGAAGAATACCTTCCTAGCTAAGAGGAAGTGTTAAAGTTTTGAATAGCAACGATAGATATTCTTATTGTATTGTAATTAATCATGTCGATCTTATTGTTCCTTAGTAAAGTGTAATTCTACTAAGACCCAACTAGTATTTATAAGAGGCCTAATGCCTCATTTGGAAAAGACACACAAAAAGCTCTCTATCTCAAGAGAAAAGTGATTTATATATTTTGTTTTTTCTTATCTTTTTAAAGTTTTTTTCCCTTAATTTTTTTTTTTTAATTGTTTTCTCATTTTCTATTTGTTTTTATATATATTTTTAAATTTGGGGGTTTTTAGTTTTTCTTTAATCTTTTTAATGTAGAAATTTGCTTTTTATTTTTTATTTCTTTTTAAATTTCAATTTTTTTAGTTTTTAATTTTTCAAAAAAAACCAAAATGTTTAGACTTTTTGTTTTGAAAATGGGTGTTTTTTTTTTTTTTAAACTAAGTTGTAAGGTTTTTTTTTCCAATTTATTTATTTTTTTATGTAAATTTTAAAAAATAAAAATTTAAAATCTAAGCAATGATTTAGGAACAGATTTTGAATTTGTTTATAGAATAGCTTTTTTATTAAAGGGTAAATTTTAAAGTCTTTGTCCACAATGTCATCTGTGGTTAATGAGAGAGTTTTAAATTTTAACCATTGTAAAAAATAATGTGGATACATTATGGATAAGAAGATTTAAAATATTATAAAACAACCTAAAAAGAGAGTAAAAATGTGACCCCAAAAAAATGAGAACTAGTTAAGTTGGTAACAGTGATTTTTGGTAAAGTGGTTAGAATAAGATTTCATGCTAAGCCTAAAAGATAGGGGACCTATGATTGTTGAAGTTGTTGCCTTGATTTGCTTGATTGAGAAATCAATTCATATCCCTTTAGTTTTGACCCCTAGGATTTATGAACAAAATTGTTGCACATCAAAATTACTCACTTCAATAGTGTCGCAAGTGTCGTCATTACAAGTGTTGTAAGTGTCGCATCTTGTTCGCAAGTGTCGCATCTTGACCACAAGTGTTGCAAGTGTCACAAACATCACACTGCCATCTTGCCTATGCCGTTCCTTTAATGACATCATAAGGACACTTAAGACACCTCAAAGACTAGTTTTGAAGAAGAGAAATCAGTTGACGAGGAGTACAAACCTTTTGCCACTAAAAGAACCACTGAAAAATGGATTTTGGAGAGGAGCGCTCCCCTTCCCACTGTGAGGGAGTGCTAGCACTCCCTGGGCCTCTCTGGGGGAGTGTTTGAGCGCCCTATGCATCCTTTTGGGGGAACGTTACCCTTTTTTGAGAAAGTTTTGGGTTTGTTGAGACAAATCAGGGAAGAATCCCTCAATTTATGAAGGTGGTTGGATTCGAATAGATGGTCAAGGCATGATCTTAGGGAAGATCCTCAACTGAAGGAGAGGAATCCTCAACTTATCCCAAAGATCTCTCAAGTGGTTGGACCTCTCCAAGGTTATATAAGGAGACCTTCTCATGGTGAAAGGTACATGGAAAAGATTGGAGATGTGAAAATTATGATCTCATGAGTGAGATGTCATCAAAGAAATTACTGTAGATTACTTGATCAAAGGGGTTGGACAATGAGAACTGGAAGAAGTTGTTGCACCTTCATTCAAAGGATTGTAAGTACTTTTACTTGTTCTCATTAATAATCAATGCTTGATCTGTTTCTTTCAAACTTATGCTTGTTCCATATGAGTTTGTCTACAGTAGATGGATCTATATTTGAGATACTCTTAGTAGAGTAGGAAGTCCATTGTATCTTTGTTTGTCCTACAGGACCTATCAGGGAGCTCAGGATCGAAGCTCAGCCAGGACTTTGTAAGGACAAACATCACTAATAAGGTACATATCTTTCTCGTTCTCTTTCATTTATTAGTTTGATTAGATCTAAAAGGAAGTCAGTGTCCATGTTAAGCATTTTTTTTTCTTCGCCTTAGGAGTCTAGAGATCAAGAGGGAATCCACTTGTCCGCAGGGGGATTCACCTACAACAAAAATTATAGGTCATTCCATGATTTCTTCTTCTTTTGATTTATGTTTCTATTGAGGGAATGCTTACTTTGAGGTGGTGGGATTTTATAATATAGAAAGAGTAGACATGTCACCACCCTAAGATATCTACTAACATTTACAGGTGTTCTCTTTGACATTGTTGGAGCATTTTCATGCCAGCCTTAGACTCATCATACACTGAAGACATGAAATATTTACAATGTTGGTAATTCAATGAGTAAATTTTCTTTTCATTGTATTTAAAAACCAAAATCATGAATTTTCAATAAAGAACAACTTTTTACCTATATTATGCACATTATGTGATTATGCTAGTGGAAATAGTCTAAAAGTAAAGGTTTTGATTAAAAAATTGAGGGTGGATGGCTTGGTAAAAAGACAATCAAACTGGCACCCAATAGTTGTCTTCACAGATTTATCACTACTCATGAACCGACAAGGATTCTCTTAATAGCAAACTGATCCATCCTCATTCTCCTCCACATGAGAGTTTCTCCTCCTCTCTGCAACATCACATCCCCCTAACAATGCTCTAATACCACTTGTTGGGGAATCAAGCACGGATAATGTAGAAATAAACTAGAAACATAGAGTTACAACAAACATTAATAGAACATCAATCACAAAAAGAATATCCATGGGCAAGGGAAATGGTATTCTTATTACTAAATCTTGGAGATTACAAAATAACCCAACACGCTTACAACTATATTATATTATTACTAAATCTTAGAGATTACAGAATAACCCAGCACACTTGCAGCTATATTATATTTTCCTCTACAGTGCCAGACTATTTTGAACCGATGTTTCTGCATAAAATTTGAACCGTTGGAACTGGTTGAACTCTTGAACCATTGACACATGTTCAACATTTATGACCGCATCCTTAAAAGATATAGGCTTTGAATTTAAAAGCAACCTAGAACCCCACACTCCTCCACGCAATCACATCACCAAAATGAAGTAACCATACTGACTTAGAATTAAGAGAGAACCACATCAGTGAGACTATGCTCACAATCTATTATTCAATGAAGACAGATTACATCATAATATATGACTCCAGTCTACTTAGGCGGTTACAACAAACAACAAGAAAATATAATCTATATTAAACACTAGTAGAGTTTGTCTACGTAACTATCTAGTGCTCCATTATTTCCAATTTTCCCCCTTAATGGAGAATGGATTGACTTATACACCTAACATCTCCCTAAACAACTCAAAATTAATGTTTCCAAGAGGCTTAGTGAAATTATCAATAGTATTTTCACAAGTATTATAATACATAAGAGCTATTTCATTTGACTGCAATTTTTATCTAACAAAATGAAACTGAGCATCAACATTCTTTTTCCTTGCATGATAAATCGGATTATTCGCCAGCTTGATTGAACTTTGATTATCACATTTGATCATTGTAGGTTCCTTTTTTTCTTCTTCGACATCTTCAAGAAATCTTCTCAACCAAATAACTTCACAAGTTGTTGCACACAAGGCTTTATATTCTACTTCAGTAGAAGAAAAAGTTACAGTAGGCTGTTTTTTACTGCTCCATGAAACAATCATGGATCCAATACCAAACGCATATCTAGTGGTTGATCTTCGATCATCCAGATTTCCAGCCCAATCAGAATCTGAGTAACTTGTCAACGCAACATCAGATGCATCAGTATATTTAATACCATAATCAAGTGTTCCTTTTAGATACCTGAGTACTGCCTTTGTTGCATTCCAATGGATTTCTTGAGGTTTCACCATAAACTGACTTAACACACTCATAGAATATGGAATATCAGGCCTTGTTGTGGTGAGATAATTCAAACTATCCACCATTTGTCTATACATAGTGGCATTCAACTCCTTTGAACCATCATCACAAGAAAGTTTCACATTCTACTGCATGGGAACAATAGAAGATTTGCAAAGATCCATTTTAAATCTCTTAAGTACTTCTCTGACATACTTACTCTGAAAAACAAAATTTTGGCCTACATTTCTCCAAACTTCAAGACCTAGGCAGTAATGTAACTCACCAAGATCTTTCAGTTCAAAAACTTGTGACAATTGCTCCTTGATTTCATCAATTAATTTCCCTTCATTTCTTGTAATTATTAAAGCATCAACATATAAGGAAATAAATACTATATACCCTTGCTCATCAAATTTGGTATACAAATTTGGATCACTCTTCCTCCTTATAAAACCCTGTTGAAGAAACAAAGAGTCTATCTTCTCATACCATGACCTAGGTGCCTGTTTTAGTCCATACAATGTTTTCTTTAACTTACACACTAAGTTCTCTTGCCCATGTTCCACAAACCCTTCAGGTTAAGTAAGGTAGACCTCCTCCTTTAACTCACCATTCAAAAATGTAGATTTAACATCTAATTGTTGTAGCTTCCAATGGTACTTTGTAGCTAAAGAAATTAACAATCTGATAGTATTCAATTTATCTACTGGTGCAAATGTTTCAGCATAATCAATACCTTATGTTTGTGAATACCCCTTTGTCACCAATCTAGCCTTATATTTGTCTATACTACAATATGATTTAAACTTGGGTTTGTGTATCCATTTGCTTCCAATGGGCTTTTTATGTTTAGGAAATTCAGTCAATTCCCAAGTATTATTTTTCATTATAGCTTCATATTCTTCCTCCATTGCATTTCTCCATTCATCATGTTCATTGGCTTCATTAAAACTAATGGGTTCTATGACATTTGAAATGCTACTCATTAGGGCATAGTCTCCATACGTCTCAGGGAGCCGAACCTATCATGAAGATCTTCTCAACTGATTATCTTCCTCCCCACTTTGTTAAGATCTTTCTTCACCATGAGGTGAACTCTGACTGCTTGATGTGTCCATATCATCATCACTGAGTCCTTGTTGTTGTTTTGGTTGTCTCTGCGGTTGTGGTTTCTATTGTCTCTTCGGTTGTTGTTGTGATGATTATTGTTGCTGCTCTTCTTTAACTCCTTCATAAAGAAGTCTATGACATTCCTCATGACTGTTGTCGTCATTATTTCCTGCTTCCTTCTCATGGAAAAGTACATCTCTACTCAAAAATACTTTGTGAGTAGAAGGATCAAATAGTTTGTATGCTTTGAATTCAGAACAATACCCTATGAAAATACATTTAATGGCTTTAACATCCAATTTCTTCCTGTTCTCCTTTGGAATATGTGAAAAATCCTTACACCCAAATACTTTCAAATTATGAACCGCAGGTTTGGAACCATACAAGGCTTTGAAAGGAGTAATATTATCAAGACACCTTGTTGGACTTCTATTCTTTAAATAAATTACAGTATTTATGAATTCAGCCCAAAATGTATTTGAGAGATTCTTACATTTCACCATACTGCGTGCACACTCTACCAGAGTTTTGTTTTTCTTTTCAGCCACTCCATTCTGCTGTGGAGTGTGGGGTACTATAAATTGTTGTACTATTCCATGATCTTTGCAATATTTGATGAAGTCCCATGATTTATACTCTCCCCCTTGATCTGAACGAAGGATTTTGATGAATTTTCTTGTCTGCTTTTCCACCATGGTTATGAATTCCTTAAAGTACTCGAAAACATCACTTTTTCTTCTAAGAAAATAAACCCATGTGTATCTCGTGCAATCATCAATAAATAACATAAAGTAAAATGCACCTCCTAAAGACCTAGACTGCATAGGTCCGCAAACATTTGTATGCACAAGATCTAACACATCTCTCTTTTTCTTATCAGGATTAGAGGGGAATTCATCTATGTGCATCTTTCCTAATGCACATCCTTCACAAGAAACATTCTCATTCTTTAACATGGGAATTCCTTCAACCATATTCTGTTTCTGTAATAACAATAAATCATGATGATTTATGTGGCCATACCTTTGATGCCAAAGACTCTCTATTAGCATAGTTGCAGAAGTCATTGCGTGATGTTCTTTGTTGGTAACATCAAGCTTGTATAGTCCTCCTTCTTTGACTCTTGTTTAACAGTTTTGTATTGGTCCAGCAGATCCTTCACTATGCAATAATTCTTAAAGAATTCAACCTTTAAGTTTTGATCTGTAATGGTGGACACAAAGATCATTTTTTTCTTTATCCTAGGCACATACACAACATTGTGAATGTGGTGAATAGTACCATTCAACAATGTTACTGGAATGTCTCTGTATCCCTTGATCTGATGAGCGCGATCATATCCAAGATATATGCTGGCACCATTCTGTGTTTCTTTAAAATTAGTATACCACATCTTATTACATGTCATATGTATTGATGCTCTGAAATCCACAAACAAGGCATCAACATCATATTTTTTAGTAGACAAAGCAGCATTAGACATAAACAGTCTAAGATCCCGTGAATCAAAATTCAAGGGTTCATCAATATCATCACTAGCAATAAGTAGTCTGAGATCATGTTTTGAATATTCTTCTGCATAATGACCTAAATTTTTTCTAGGTTTATTCCTAGCCTCATCACTCTTCTTCTTATGAAAGTCTTTAATAAGATGTCGAGGTCGACCACAATAAAAACAACTCTTTGACTCATTCCTATTAGAGGGCATACCTTGATTCGGCCTTGGAGATTGTCTTCTCTGCGATGAATTGTCTCCTCTACCTCTCTCTCCTGATCTCCCTCTCAGGGATATCTTATTTGACCACACTGCCAAATATTTATTCCGAGGCTTCAAATTCAAGCGCTTCTCTTCCTCTTGCAGCAAAATACCTGTCAATTCTTCAAAACTAGGAGGTTTCTCCCTTGCTGCGAGACCTGTTATGAACATCTGATAGTCTTGTAGCATACCATTTAAGGTAATTATGATAAGATCAATGCTGGAAACTGTTTCTCCTATATTTCCCAGCTTGTCTTTCACCTCTTTAATGCGACCCAAAAATGAACTAACAGATTCATTTCCATCCATCTTAATGCCTAGCAATTTAGTTTTCAGGAACATAATACGATTTGGGTTGCTAGTTTCATATAAATCTTTAAGCGTTGTCCACATTTCAACAGAAGTTTTAGCTTCTCTAATATGTGGAATAATGTTATCTTTAACAGACATACACAATAATACCTTGGCCTTGTTTTCACGCTTATCCCAATCTTGGATCTGTGTTGTTGTCGCACCTGCAACTGCATCTGGTTTTGCTTCATCTCCCTTCGCAATCATCCAAACACCATAGCCCTCCATCAGGGTCTACATTTTGAATTTCCAGTTAATGAAATTTGAGCCATCTAATTTGTTGGCTTCATTGAGGTAGGTCTCTGCTAGCGGATTCGCCATCTCTGCAAGTGTCTGCTTGTCCAACTAGACAATGGATCCTTGTATCACCAAACACTTCAATCCTGAAGGTGGTGAATCACCAAGAATATGCAATTTTCGTCAAATTTCTCCTGTGCTGTGTAGTCCGTCGCTCTGCCTTCCAAAAAACTCACGCAAACCTCAACCTTTGTTTTTCAACTAAACTCATGCTTCCACAAAGGCAACATACAATACTTTTCATACAAAAAAAACTTCACGATTTGGTGTGTACATGGTCGCACCAATTATACCAGCAACAAATGATCGGCTCATGCTTCCACAAAGGCAACATATAATACGTTTCATACAAAAAACCCTTCACGATTTGCTCATGTACTCACGCTTTCCACAAACAAAGCGGTCGGCGCTCCTTAGAGGAATGGAGGGGAGCTCTAGCGCGCCTGTAATATCGAAGGGGGGGCGCTGGTAAAAGATGGCAACGCTCCTAGAGAGTGGAGGGGGGAGAGCTAACACCTTAGCGCTCTTAAACGCATACAACGGGAGCATGAGGACCCTCAAATTTTTAATTTCACAAGTGTGAGGGAGTCGACGCTCCTCTAACACTACAAAGGAAGYGCTAGTGATTTTTCTCAAATCAATTTGAGATCTTGTCCTTTGGATCTCGTCTCAGAGAGCTGGTTCTCTAGGATCTCCAACGCAGTTCTGATACCAACTTAGAATTAGAAGAGAATCACACCAGTGAAACTATGCTCACAATCTATTATTCAATGAAGACAGATTACATCATAGTATATGACTCCAGTCTACTTATGCGGTTACAACAAACAACAGGAAAATAGGATCTACATTAAACACTAGTAGAGTTTGTCTAAGTAACTATCTAGTGCTCCATTATTTCCAAGTGAATGACCTCCACGCAATCACATCACCAAAATGAAGTAACCAAAATGAGGATTGAATCTTTACCTAGTTTGTTTACCCCTATACATTAAATGCTACTAATCCACAATAATCCCTTGTGATAGCTCCAATTTGTTTCTTTATATCCACCACAAATTGAGTGGAATTCACCCATAAGCTAGAGGATTTCCTAGAGAGAAACGACCAATATCTGAAGTTTTGCCTTGTGCACCAAGCACTTATTGAATAGGTATTTCTTCAAATACTTGACATACAAGTGTTTCGTCAAACACTTGCTAAGGAGTGTTGCCTTGTGCACCAAGCACTTGTTGAATAGGTATTTCTTCAAACACTTGGCATACAAGTGTTTGACTTGGCATACAAGTGTTTCATCAAACACTTGCTAAAAACAAATTCCTTGTGCACCAAGCAATTGTCGAATAGGTTTTTTTTCAAACACTATGGCATTGGAAGATTCGATGATCCATGTCTTTGGATCACTTGGAAACACTCGGATTTACTGGTTTGTAAAGCACGAGTTCTTTTTCATCATTGGTACCTGGGGACATTTGTTGTGTGGCAATTAACAAAAGCTAAATTCGATGCTTAAATTTTGGTATTTGGACTGGCTATGGTAAATCCGGTATTTCATCTAGCATATCCCCTTGCATCTTTACACATGGTGGATCCCCGTCGATGGTTGACAGCCCTGGATCTAGGCACATCCTTTTTGGGAGTGCGAAGCCATCCCTGCCGAAGAAATCCACTTCAAACTCTATTTGTCTACTGTTAGTTTCTGAATCTTTTTGACAACGAGTTTCTGAAAATTTCACTGTTTCAGGTACTTTGGCTCCAGAGGTAGGCCTTGTTGTGCATATGATTGATTTGACCAATTTCGATCATCTCCCAAACAACTTTGGGTGAGCGGAAATTTTTAAAAAATCCCTAACGAAGACACCTATCGCTTCATGAATATACTAATCGTAAATAACTAATCTTCATAGCCACCATGGAGAGGCAGGTAGACAGTTTGGTCGTATAGGAAGGAGGCATGGAGAGTCTTTGAAACCAGTTCAATAGTAGTATAGCCACTGAGAGACTTGGCCTTGCAGGTGAACATTCTCTTCTCTGTCTCAATTTTAGTCACTTCGGTTTTTCCTTTTTCCTGTCTCAATTTTAGTCACTTCGGTTTTTTCTTTTTCCTTTTTATTTCTTTGAAAAAGGGTCTATATATTATAAACACTTCATACACTTTAAAGAACGGTTCAGCTTCCCGGATTCCACATGCAATGACAGTTTCAGGACGAGGGTAGAGGAGAGGTTAATAGATTTAAAACAGATCTTTGTAAAATCCATTCATTCTTTGTAAAGTAGCATTGCAACACAACAAGTAATTCCACTGCAGTGAATTTCATAAAAATGATCTTAGGTGTCATAAGAAATGTTCTCTAAAAGTTGGCTGAAACATCTTACCAGTGATGTACATCTTACCAGTGCTGTTTTCTTGCATCTTGTAGTACTAATCTCTCTCTTTAATCTATGGGATGTCACTTTATAGCTACTGCATGGACAATATGAAGTCCATTGTCTCAGGCCTCCCTTGTGTCAGCTCCATAACCGTCTGGCCCTCCCTTATGTCAACTCCATGAGATGTCTGTTCTGTCGCCATAACTGGCAATGAAATAATTCCATTTTTCGGACTTAAATAATTCCAATTCTAGGATTGCTGATGGAAAGCTTCGCACATTAATGGATGTTGAGCCACTAATCTTTGGCTCTACAGAATTGTATTTTAATTTCTTTAATAGTATAACTTCCATGCAAGCAAGATGCTTCAATGTTTTTCAAGAATACAGCTCGAGATCGAGTAATCTTAAACCCTATGAAAGTACATGTCAAAATTTTGGAAGAAAAACAGTCCAAAGATAATTTTAGACTTCCAGGGAGATTTCCTATCCTTTTGATGGGTGCCTGTCGCTGTGAAAAGTTAATGCTAGGGTTTGATGTGCCCACGGAAGGTAATATGTTGTCATCGACTCTATTTTCAGGACAGAAACTCGCCTCTCCGGTCATGTTAAACACGACCGGATTTCTCTATGAATCAGAGGCGCCCACTACTAGATAAGCTTCTTCTGGTTTTTATATTAGAAAAACCTCATTCAATTGAGTGTAGGGAAACAAAAGGCCCAACATCGGTTTTATTTTGTCAGGGAATCGCTCGTTCTTGCTAGATTCTGTACTTTAAATGTAGGTCGACGGTTCAATCCACGACCCGTTACAATAAATTAATCAAGATAACATATATGGCGGCTGATGGCTATGTTTTGGTAACCATTAACTTCCGGGCTTAAGGCCTGGGTTTCCTACAACTTCAGCTTCAAAATTCATCTCAATACAGTTTGCCTGAAGACAACGGGGAAAACCACTTAAGCCATTAACTTCCGGGCTTAAGGCCTGGGTGTCCTACAACTTCAGCTTCAAAATTCATCTCAATACAGTTTGCCTGAAGACAACGGAGAAAACCACTTAAGCCCATCGAAGATTGAGTTCTAAAGAACAATTGCATTCGGAAGCCAGAGTGTCTTTGGGAATGGTATTGATTTCCTTGAAGAATATAATACGCTTCTACGATACATGTGTCGTTGGAAATTGTATTGGTTTCCTTGAAGAATATAATATGCTTCTAGGATACGTGTGTTCCTTGTATGAACTGCATGTCTCATTAATGTAACAGAACTAGGCATTTTATGACATCTGTCATCTCTATATATATATACCCTTATCAAAGATACGTGGCATTATGAACATAGACTGCATGTCTCTTCTGGGCATTTTATGACATCTGTTGGCGCTACACATTCATCTAAATCCTTTCCTCGAACAATACTATATAGCTACATTCTAAATGTGTCATAAAAATGGATTTTCTCTTCCATTTATAGACAATGCATTTGTAATTTTATGAAAATTTCAACTTCAATTAACTAATATTTTCAATTTCAACATGACATTTTTTAATTCATCTCAACAAAATTTCACTTTCCAATAAAAATCAATTATTAATAAATTATCAATAAAATTAAACAAAATATTTACACTCTCACTCCCACAAAAGCTTTATAAGTATTTACAAAAATTAAATGAAAGTGTCAATTTTACACCAATATAACTTATAGAGTTAACCTCTCACATTACAATATCATCCTTACCATCTAATCAAATATTTATAAAGTACTTCTCATTAAAAAACAATTCAATTTCCTTCATAAATTTTTCCTCCATACATTTTGACAACATATTAAACAAATACTAATATAAAAAAGCTAACATATTTTTGTAATTATTTTAGTTTTTTACATTTTTAACGTAATTTAAGAGGTCACAAGTTCAAATCCAGAGGGATAGGGTCTTTTACACCAATTTAATGTGGCTTTAATCTTAAAAATAGATTATTATTATTATATTAATTTATTTTAAAAAAAACTTAATTATATACAATTTTTATTAAAATATTTAAAAAATAAAAAACTTTACTAATAATTTTATTTATTTAAAATCATATTATTTAATTATATAAAACATTTTATATACATTATAATGAGCAGATTTTATATTAATAAAAACTCAATGAAGATATAACAAAATTAAATACTAATTTTCTGCCTATGCTTATACCTATCTAGATTCTTAAGTAATACATCCCAATATTCTTTTAGTGGTATAGATTATATAAAAAGACCTAAAATCTTAATATATGTTGGCCCTCGACCAAGTTTTGAGGAAACATTCGTCAGATTTGGCCCACTTTTGGACTTCGACACGCTGGTCAAAGAAGGAGCGCCCAAGCGGAGCTGAAATCGTGGATCTCACCCATTTTTGCGGGCTCTATGGACCCAGTAAGGGGTTCTCTAGGGTTTTTGTAATGGGTTTATGGGATGTCGGCCCATGGGGTTTCCCATGTTTAGGTCTTATTGTAAGGGTTTGTAAAAGTATAAATAAAGAATGATGTATGGTAGAAGTAGAGGTTGTGGAGCTAAGTGCAAGTAGTTCAAGTGACTTTGTGCAAGGGAATGTATGTGTGTTAAGGCTTTGTGCTTGATAGAGAGTTGGCTCTGTGCCTTCACCTAGTTTTGGGAGGAGGATCTTGTACTCACTGCGCAGATCTCATGTCTGGTGCGAAGCTTGACTCTGTGGCCTAGTGCACAGGAGCAAATGAATGTAAGATTCAGATGAATAATAAAGAGGCGAAACGGTTGGTGGACGTAGCCCCACACTAGAGTGAACCACATATATCTGGTGTCTTATGGTTGCTTTGTGCAATGTTATCTCTGTTATGTTTTTCTTAGTGCTTAGATTAGAATGTGTAATGAATATGTATGTTTTTCTTAAATGCTTTGCTTATGTTAAATGCTAGATCTGTTTCACAATGCTAAGTGCTAAGTGTTTGAAGTGCATAATCTTTGTTGTTACTACGCTAGATATATCCTTGGCTATGTTATGTGATGCTAATAAGGTTAATGAACTAATGTATGTCACTTCCTAAGCATTAACAAAATACCCTGTGAAGTGTTATTGTCACATATCTGTGTCACAACCTGGTTACAGACACCTGTGTCCTATAACCCCCCCTTGTTTCTACCTCCGGTGAGACTTCACCTGCTTCGCAGATGTTGCCGAAAGGGCTGGTAGTCAGGGTTTGGTTGGTGCGTTGTTAAGCGTTGAACCCTGGGTCTGCCCCTGTGCCAACAATATCTTTGTAAAATATTTGAGCTAACAAAAGACATGGCTAGTGGTTTCATCTTCCATTACTGCATTCTCAAGATCTAAGTATAAATTGACAATCTCTTTAGCTTATGTCACATGATGCATTCTTTCCTCTTCCTTCCAGCCTTCACAATTGGAGTTCATTAATTGTACCTAATTGGATGCAGAGTGTTCTCCCTTGGTCAAATTTATGACCATGTTCTTGAGCATATTGCATTCCGCCTCCAAAATGGAGAGCATATTGCATTCCACCTATAGAATGGTAATCTGAACCTTTAGATAGATCAAATTTCACATAACCATTGCATTTTGAGTGGTAACTGGATGATCAATTTGATGTATTTTCATTGCAATAGTAAAACTTAATGTGTTTTCATTGCAGTAGTAAAAATTAATGTTTTGTTTCCTTATATAGATTCCTAATGAGTCCTTAGTGCCCTTCTTATCTCCAACAACTTAATCCATCACAAATCTATAATAATCCAAGCTCCCTTTCAACAATAAGAGTTGGAGGGTGACTTGAAACCCAAATTTGCAC
>JASDQU010437755.1:56083-67723 GCA_032191745.1 Picea mariana | reverse complement strand
CCTAAATATCTAGGAAGTAAACATGACATGATTTTTTTAGATCCTCCATGTGAATAAATTGATAAACACTTGGAGAATTGTCAGGAGGATGGGGCACTTCGGCCTTGGCTGATGGTTATGTCAGGTCCCCATAATATTGACAAGTTTTCCAAACTTACTTACACTCTTCCATGCTATTATGGCCCATATCACGACAAGATTGCAGAATGGTTGGAGGATTCATACATCAAGAAGTTTCAAAGGAATGGTAAGTTCGTGCTTGCTTTGTTTTTAAATGAATATATAGGAGGTAAACATGACATATTTATTTTGTATCTGCAAATACTACATTCTTTTATTCTGATTTTCGACTTTCTATGCCTTATAGGATTGAAGATTCTCTTGTGGCTGCACTGGAAATACAACTTTACTTAGCGTTTTGATCTATGTATAAGTTAGAGTAGGTGTAGGAATAGAGTCATTTTGGGTTTTTCTTGCCTTTTTACTTTTTCCTTTGAATAATGCGGTTATGAAGGAATGTGGGTATGCAAAGAGAACCATCATCTGAATGTTGTCATGGAAGTTTTCTTTCAATTCCTTTCTTTATCATTTTCGTAGTTGTCTTGATTAAATGTTTCTTTTTCAAAATTTAGTAGCATCATGCAATGATTTCAGATATTATGAAGCATTAATAAAAAGATTAGGGATTTGATCTTAGTTTTACCCTAACAAACATAGCTTGCCACTGCACGTAATTGCAACCATCCTGGTTAAGGATTTTTTTTTTTGCTTCCTTGTAGTTTCTGTGACTATTAGCTTGGTCAAAATGATAAGAAAAGAACTTGCCTATACGCAAAACTCTGAGCTTTGTAGTTATTCATTTTGATCCTCATTCTCTATGAGAGGTTGGCCTGCTTGTTTTCTTGGTCAAAATAATTTTTTTAAGTGTGTTTTTGCTATTTTGATTTTGTTTGTTTTGATGTACTTCTAATTTTGAATCCCATTAATAAAATCTGATTCGGTTTGTTGTGTGTGTGTGTGTGTGTCTTCTTTTATTGCTTTCATTGAATTTTCTTCTTGTCTGTATTTTTGAATCAATATATTCATGATCAAAGAGTGATTGTCGAAGGAAGCATTAATTTCAAGACTTATGTTTTTAAAAGCAATTTGAAACAGTTCAAACAGTTTCTGATGTTAAGGTTCAGCTCAGATAATTGATTTGTAAGTCAGTTGAGTACTATGAAATCCTAAATGGTCTTTGTCAGAGTATTACCCCTGAAATGTGTTGAGATCTTTGGGAATTACTATTATCTTTAAAGTTTTTACACCGTCCATGTTCTTAAAAGATCACTTTTAAGCTCTTCCCCATTCTCTAGATGATTTCTTAATTGAAATCTAAAATATCTAGACCATGATAAAACTTCCAGAACTGAAAGAAAATAAATATTGATCAATAATATACATGTCCTATAATCAATCTCCAGTATCACTCCACTCTCTTTGACATTTACAAAATCTCTAAACTATATCATTATAAAGGATGTAAGAGGGTTGAAAACACTTAAGTGTGGGAAATGTGTGTAAACCCATCGGGGTACTGAATAGGCCTACTGGCAGCAGGTAAATACACACACGATACCAAGGCAACTTCGTCGGGGTACTGAACTAGCTTGTTGGCAGCAAAGCAATGTCGAGTTCGAGAGATAGCAGGTATGTGCTTATAAGTTAACTTTATACGGGAGTATATATCATGAATAGACAAATATTGGATGGGATTAAAGTACTTGGGTGGGTTAAATGAAATCTTTGTCGAGGCTATAAATGCCTGCTGGCAGCAGTGGCTCTGTCAATGGTATTGAAGTCATTTTTATAAACATCGTTACCATTTGATCAAAACACACTTTTAAGCTATAATCCTCTATAAAATAATTTATTCTTCTTTTCTGATTATAATCGTGGTAATATTTTATAAATCTAAGATAATCTTAATATTGTGTGATCTGAAAGAGAATGTGTTTCAACCAGCTTAAAAACCACTACAAGTTTTATTCTTTTTCCTTGAGATGAAAGTTTGACAGTTCAAAGATAATTGCTTCGCCCAGTGAGTCGCCATTTGTTGGCATCCCAACTACCATCTCGTTTTATGTTCCTATTCGAAACATTTTTTAATCTTATGGTCACCCCGGGAAAGCGCAATCGTCAAATTGTTGGGTTTCTTAGTTTAAAGTTTGTGTTTTATATCACTTGTTGTTTCTTTTATTGATTTATCGCGTGTATTTTTGTGTGAATTGATGACTAATACTCTCATTTAAATTCATGACTACAAAGCATGGATTTAACATTCTTTCATCCAAAACTACTAGAAGAAACTGTGTTGGTGGTTTTCTCATGCATAATTTAAAGAATTTATGGTTTCTTCTAGTTGTAATCATGAGAAATGATCTAGTAATTATCATTATATTTAAATAAAATATTGATTATTTCCTAGGTTAGTGAAATGGATATGTGTGAATGTTTTTAGACATATCAACCTATATCTGAGCTTAGGTTGATTGTTGCAATTAAAGAGTTGAAAATCTTTGGAGAAATCTAAGCACTCGGGCAAACTCATTACTACTATCCCCAAAAACCTATGCTATACTATATTCATTTATGATGGGCCTTCCTTATCACCGAACTTTTTGGATATTTCGTAAATCATGATCTCAATAGATGAGAGTTCTCAGTTTGCAGTCCAGGGTTTCGTGGAAAGAAACAATAATTACATGGGTTTTGTTGTGTAGACCACACCTATCCTTCACTCAGCTAGAGAAAATAAATATTCCAAGTGTGTAATGATAACAGGGTACCTTCATCTTATGCACATTTTGCTTGGCTTCAAGTATGTTTACCTACCTCACTTTGATACTTGTCATCTTACCCTGCTCAGTCTTCATTTTGGTGGCTCTCAAGAACTTGAACTCATGGTATTCTGGTTTATTCCCGCTATGGATCCTCTAGTAGTGCAAAACTGAATGGCCCTGAGGTTTTTACATACCCATGATTATATAGCAGAGTTCAAACCCGTAATTGTATAACAGAGACACGATTTTGCGGGATGAATTCTGAGCAAACGGTTATGAATTTGAAAAAACTATTAAAAACCCATCTGAAACAAACCGATTTCAGAGGTATGCCTCATTTTCTAAGGAGAAATATCTCAGAAAAATCTGTTTCATTTGAGGAATTTAATTTCCCCTTTCCACTCTGTGGATTTGAAATCTTGTCAGATATTGGTCCTACCCTGAGGAATAAAAACCCCTCTGATAGGAATAACCAGTGTCCTAAAACATATCTCAAGCCCTGGGAATTGTAATGGTTGTTGGTCGTGGGCACAGAGGTATTATGTCAATGTTCCATACCTGTATATGTGTCTTTCTTAGGTTATGGCACAGGAAAAGACCCCATGTTTCAGACTACAAGTAACCCCTCCCAGATCTGGAACAGGTATATTGTGAGGGTTGTTTTAATTAGATCCAGAGGTATTACCAGGACATCCTTTATCTACAAGGTCAACTAAATCAAGTAATGGCTCGAAAATTAGTTTGGGAAAAAGAAAATGAGGATCTGAGAGCTAGCCTCTGATCGAATTCTCCTAGGGCCAACAAACGTTTCAAGAGGTCAGGAGATGTTATCATAAAAAATTCCACCAGTTTCAACGTTGTTGTAAATTTGGAATTGTCTCATGTTTCCTTTTCAAAGTTTTAATTAGTAAACACTATTATTGGAATTCACGTTTGGATTGTTTAAATGATAATTGAATTTTTTTCTATTTGGTTTTATTTAGACTAGCCACAGAATCATAGATTTTGTAGCTTGTCTTTTAATTTATTTTATTTTATTGTTATATAATCTAAATTTTGTTTTCTCTTTTCTCAGGTGTACAGCAGATCAATGTGCAAAGGTTAAAGGAACGAGTTAATAGTTGGGAATACAACAAACTTGTAATTTCATTTTTGAGAAACGGTTTCAAGAATATTTGAATGATGTAACTATTTTAAATAGTTGTCTAAATAGACCTATCTTTATGGTTTTATTTTTTTAGGAAATGCTTTATTAAAATAGATCTGTCTCTATCTTGTATGATATGAGAAACAGACTATGAATTTTTTTTAAATACTAGTGTTTTCCCAAAGACAAAGGCAATTCCTTTTGGACCTTATGATGGACTTATCATTTTGAAAATATATGGGATACAGTTTACCTTTTGTCTTTGGTCCTTTTGTAGACTGTGCAATGTGATTATTGTTTCTCATATAATTTATGGACATGAAAAGCTATTTGTATTGAACTAGCTTTAGACTGTTCTACATGTATCTTTTCATGTTGTGTTTTTCTTTTACATGGTTCATTATATTTTGGTTCTTTTAATATATGTGACTAATCATCCATCTAAACATTTTGAGTTTATATTGAATGTTGGGTCGTTGATAATACCATTTGCTGAGTGTTGGAGTCGATTTTGTTTTCAGCTATTTGACAATCTAAAGTCACATGAGTGAAAATCTATTTGTCTTTCTGTTATCATAGATCTGTTCTGAAATATAAAATGTTTCCTTGAGTTGCTTCAGGAAATATCATTCTTGCTTTTTGTCATATATTTATACTTGACAACAGGTTAAGTGGAGCTTATACAACACAGAAAGACGAATTTAGATTGGTACATTTTCTATACAGCTGATCAGCGTCAGGTTAGTTAGTTTATCTTTTTTATTTGATTTGTTAATTTACGAATGAATAATGATTAAATCATTTAAACTTTAATGCTTTGTTCATTATCATTATATCTTTTCTAATCTTATTCACTCATTATTTGTTATTTTGTTATTCACAGTGCAAAAACAATTTCCTTTATTTTTGCATCTTATTTTGATCAATTAATTTAAAACTATCATTTTCATGAGGCTTTATTTAAACCTTGTAATTGTATATATCTACTGTATATAATACTACTATCAGTTAAATAATCGTATGAGTGTGTTGACTGATAGGATTATACATTTAGTTAGTTTTACCATATTTTATTATTGTAGAATTCCAGTTGGCTAACGGAGCCATAAAACCTGCCAGGGTAGATTATTCCAAACAGCTTGGGTTAAATAGAAAACCCTGGACTAGATCTTCCTTTCTCATTGATGGTGTGTCATAAATGCCCGTCAACAACACCATGTTGATACATGATATAGCCTAAGTATTGGACCCTGTCCATGTCGAAGGATCATTTTTCCAAGTTGGCATACAACTTGTGCTATCGCAGGGTGTGCAGAACCTGTTGAATATGTTGCAAGTGTTCCACCCAAGTCTTGTTGTAGATGAGGATGTCATCCAGATACACCACTACAAAAGTATTGGTGAAAGGTCGCAAGATATCTTCTATCATCCTCATGAAAGTTGTTGGAGCATTTGTCAAACCAAAGGACATGACTAGCCATTCAAAAAGACCTTCTTTTGACTTGAAGGCGGTATTCCATACATTTGTTTGTTCTATGAGGACCTGGTGGTAGCCAAAATTTAGATGAATCTTACTAAAGTATTTCACCCCCTTGATTTGAACAAGGAGATCATCAATTATGGGAATCATGTACCGCTTCCTGACTGTGATTTTATTTAGGGTCCGGTAATCAATGCAGAGTCGCCAGGTCTCATCTTTCTTCTGCACCAGCACGATTGGGCTCCCACGAGGCGATGAGTTGGGACAGATGTGCCCCTTGTAGAGAAGTTCCTGGATTTGTTACTTGATCTCCTAATTCTCTAATAGAGAGCGACAATAGACTGGTCCATTGGGTAGCGGTGTGGTGGGAGTCAAATCGATGGGATGCTTGACCTAACAATGTCGAGGTACCCAGTAGGTGAGGAGAATATATCTTTGTATTCTTCCACGACCTTGTCCACTTGTTTCTTTTGTGTGGAGAGGTCGATCGCAGAGGCCCTAGATGTAGCCGCAATCTTTCACTCACTCTGAGAGAGAATCACGAAGAAGAGAAACTTATCGGTCTGATAGATGACCTTCCTTCATTTATTGGCAGAGATCAAGGAAATAACACTAGATGGGACTACCTTGGGTATCCTGTATAATTTCATGTTCAAATTAATAATAACATTGCAAGGCCTAGACTCATATACAGCATGACATTTCCATAAATAAGGTTGGCCCAAAATAACATTACAAACTTCAAGAGGAGCAACATCACACAATACATCATCTTTGAAGGGCTTGATGTTGTACGACATGCGGAACTATTGGCTAACATGAAGATCGCTTCCTTGGTAGAGCCATTTAATGGTGTAGGTTTGTGGGTCCAGCGTTGTCGGTAGGGCTAGTCGCTTGACAACATCTTCTAAGATGAGGTTCTTATCTACCTCTATCAACAATAAATTGCAGCGGGGTGCCTTTTACCCACATCTGTGAATGAAAGAGGTGCTCGCCTTCTTCTGAATCGTCTGGTTCACCGGGATGGACCTTGGTGGTAGCAACAGTGGCACTGGGTTCGGCATCAATGATTTGTCTCCCACTTTTTGGTTCTGACTTATAGTCGAAACCCGCATCTGATTCAGAGGCTTTCACCTCAGCCACCAGTGATTTCTTGGAGAGACAATCAGTTGTGTTATTCCAGGGGCTCTTATGGAAGTTGCACCACTTCCCGGTATCTTTCTGTCTTTCTAGTGTCCTTCTTCGCTTGCGGTCTAGACTGGTTGTCCATCTTTGCTCTCTCCTTTGTTCTACAGGTTGGGATTCCATTTACTTGCTTCTGATGTGAGGGGCTCCCAGGCCTAAATTGTCGCATCTTTTGTTTAATCTTTTGCTCGATTTTGATGGCATATAAATAAGTCGTACCCAAGGACGAGATGTCCAAAAACACCATTTCGTCCTGGATGTATTTATGCAGACCACCACGATATTTGAACACCAAATGTCGCTTAGAATATTCGATACCCAACTTGGTGTGCAAGGTATGGAAGATATTTGTGAACTCTGGCACTGCTTGGTCTCTTCCCTGTCACAGTGTGGTCCATTTTGTATACAAGTTGTCATAACTTCCGACGGGGTAGTATATTTCCTTGATAGCATCCCTGAAGGACTCCTAGGTGACCGTGACTGTAAATAATGAGGGTTACTCTGTTTCATTTTTCTCATAGACAGTCTCCCACCAATCTTTGACATTGGGGACGGCTTTGAGGAGCGCAAACGTAAACTTTTCTCTGTTCGAAAAGTTATGGATAGAAAAATACCCTTCTAGCAGATTTAACCATTTGTCTACAGCATCTGTGTCTATATGACCTTCAAATATGGGAATATCAAAGTTGATTTTTACCTTTAAGGGGACGGCACCTCCGTTTGAGGAATATGTGTCACCTGTTGGTACTCGCTGAACGATTTGCGCAAAATTATCCATCATTTCATTCCTCTTTTGCGTGAGGGCTTCCTAGAGCAACATTTTGAAAGGATCTCTTGTCCCGTAGTCTTTGTTTTTTCCCTCCATGAGAGGTATCTTGGGCATGCGAGAGTTGTTTTCCTTGAGATAAACAAGCTCGAGACCTAATTCTTTGTACCCTGACCTCATCAGGGACATGCATTAAGAATGGCATGGAGCAGACTGCTCTGATACCACTGATCCGGATTTTATGAGAAGAATGAAAATGAATATATATAATTATTATTATTAACACAAAGACACAATAATAATAGAGATACAATAACAAATATACGGTAAAACTAGTTCCTATTCAATAAGAAAATGTGTTGAAATTGTAAAATGCAGCGGAAAACAAGTTTACTAGAATGGTGACGGCTTATCTCTAAGAAGAGATGTGTTGGTTGTGCTCATTCGCAAGAAGATGGTTAAAATGAGGTTCTCCAAGCCTTTTTACAATAAAAAGGAATGCCAAAACCCTAGACATCCAAAAACCTAACCCTAGGAGATGAAGTGTCAAAATTCATGTGGGCCCCGTTGGGGTAATAGTACATCAACTTCCTGGGGTTGTAACTTTCACATACAATCTTCGTTTTAGGCGCACGATAGCTCATTGGAAAGGTCTATCCGAGCACTAAATATGTTGTTGTCATTATTTGACTTCACTCACAATATGATTGTGTAAAGCCCTAAAAACGTTGTTTAGGGCCTCAAAACAGCCCCGGAAGTCGGGGACCTGAAAACTAAGGAAAAATCTGCCAAACTAGAAAACTACTAAAATGAACCAGTTGGAATAGGTGGGAGGCCAATGAAATCCATATGGGTCAATGATGATCCTAAAACTATTAGGGAGGCAATGGATTCAGAGGATGAAAAATGGAAAAAGACCATGGTTGAAGAAATGGCATCCTTTGATAGGAATGAGGCTTGGGATCTAGTGGAGTTTCCAACTAGAAGAAATCTCATTGGGAGAAAATGGGTGTTTAAAAAGAAGATTAATGCAGAAGGCGAAGTGGAGAAATACAAAGCTTGGTTAGTAGCAAAAGGTCATTTCCAAGTTGAGAGAATTGACTTTGGTGAGATTTTTTCTCTTGTTTCCAAGTTAACTTCTATCATATTTCTTTTATATGTTGTTGTTGTGTTTGATTTTGAAGTAGAATAGATGGATGTGAGGATAACATTCCTACACGAGGCTCTGGAAGAAGAAATATACATGAAGCAGGAAAAAAGATTTGATGTGAAGGGAAAAAAGGAGATGGTATGCAAGATGAAAATGTTTGTGTATGGGTTAAAGAAATCACCAAAGACGTGGTATCAAAAAATTGATACTTATATGTTAGGACTTGGCTTCACAAGGAGCAAAGTAGAGATTCTTTGTGTGTTTCAAATTAATTGGTGATCATCTTATTTATTTGGTCTTATATGTGGGTGATATGTTGTTGATAGGAAACAACAAGAAGATTATCCAGTATGTGAAAACTCAATTGTCCTCTAAGTTTGAAATGAAGGATCTTGGTGATACAAATTTCATTTTGGGCATGAAAATTAAAAGAGATAGGGAAAACAGAAAACTCTAGTTAAATTAGAGGAAATATGTTGAGATAATATTGCAGAGGTTTAATACGTAGGAATGTAAACCAGTCAAGGTTCTTGTTTCTATAGGTGTAAAGTTATCTATGGATCAGTGTCCCAATACATAAGAAGAGGAAGAGGACATGTCATGTGTTCCATATACAAGTGTGGTTGGTAGTTTGATGTATGTAATGGTTTGTACTAGACTGTACATTGCACATGCAGTGGGAGTTTTGAGTAGGTATATGTCAAAACTAGGGAAGGAGAATTGGACAACACTAAAGAGGGTTTTCATGTATTCGCATGGCACTACTAGTTATGGAGTGTGTTACCAAGGAAGACTAGGATTGTACAGAGTGTTGGACATACATGGCTTTGTGGATGTATACTAGGTTGGATATTTGGATCGTAGAAAATATACAAGTGGGTATGTGTTTAACCTGTTTGGAGGAGAAATCAATTGGATGGGAAAAAGACAGTTTGTAGTGGCACTCTCAGCTACAGAAGTTGAATACATGGCATCCACCCTTGCAAATAAGGAATAAGAATGGTTACAAAGATTATGTTTAGGTTTTGGGTTGGTACAACAAGCTGTAAGGATATCTTGTGACATTTAAAGTGCAATCTTCCTGGCAAAGAACCCGGGTTATCATTCAAAGACAAAGAATATTGATGTTAAGTATCACTTTGTGAGAGACATGGTTGAAGACAAAAAGGTGTTGTTGTTGAAGGTGAACACTTTGGAAATTTTGTAGATTCATTAACAAAATATGTGAGCACTGAGAAGTCATCTTGGTGTGGAGAATCTATGGGAATTGTTGCCCTATATTGTTGACTATGTAATCATGTAACCCCTGTATGCAAAGAAAACAATAAGTGGGAGAATATTGGGTATGTGTTATATTCTTTGAAAATTTGATCCCAAGTATTATACACTGATATGGGAGAAAAGGGGGTCTTGGGGGTGCTTTTCACCCCCCATCTGGAAGGTTTGTAGGGGTTCGGGGCAGGGAGCCCTCAAGAAAAAAAAAATGGTCTGGTTTTTGTGGTTTTTTGGCACACGATTTGCGTCGATGGTTTTCTAATTTTGGTTAAGGAATTAGGGTTATTGACTAATGTGGGTCAATGGATTAGGGGTTTGGATGTCGCAGGATCCTATATGCATATTGTATTACAAATAATGAAGATGATGAATCAAGAAGATTATAGGTGCGGCTCTAAACAAGTTGTTGTTTTTCTCGGTTTGGGTTTCCAAGGTAAAAATCTTTGTGTAATGTGTGTGTGTGTGTGTGTTCCATTGTATCTTTTCTGTTTTTATTAAGAATCAGTTTGTAGTAACTAATTCTACAAGGTTAAAATATACATAATGGTCAAATAGTAGACATTTTTGTGTAAACAATTGGAAGTCACTATGCCTCACAAGACAAGTGTATGAGTTCTTATGACCATAAATCAAGAGCCTATAAGTCCAACTTTGAGTTTGTAAGTAATGAGTTGTTTTTTATGCTTCAAACCAACCTTTCACATCCAATTAGCTCTATGAGTTGTTTATTAATGAGATCCAACCTAAGGAGTGCATTAGAGTCCTAAAACAAAATCTTATATCATAAGAAGATACCCATGAGTGTCTCAATGCAAGGCTTTAAAGATCAATCCAAATTGAGTCCTCTTCCACCAAGTAAATCCATTTATAGGCCTAAACTAATGGAGGAATTATCCAAGCAAAAGGACCCTAAAGTTGTACATTTAGTTAGTGAGAATAAATAAGGTTCCTCATGTAAGCAACTCACCTCCTATTCTCCATTGAAGAATATTATAAGTAGGTGCCAAAATGAGAGGAAGAGGAAGATATACTCTTGAGGAATAATGCATCCTTAAGAAGTTTGGAGCTAACCACCTAATATTTGAAAGGTGAGACATGTCAAGACTCAATACCTTGAGCCTATTCTAATAGAAAATTTCAAGTTAGAGAAGGATAAATATACGTCTCTATAGATCGATACGATAGAAACCCACCAAGAAGGAATTATGCTTCACTCTAACAACCCTAAGTCTTCCACTACCTTTCCACTCAAAGGATTTAGCATATGTTCAACTTGATAATACATTCCATGTATGCATGAAAGCAATGATACTCCAAACCCAAATTTTAAGCCCTTTGTCGTGGTTGGGAAGGATTCCTCTTCTAATCTCTATTCTATAGGTCAATATCAACTTGCTACAAAGTCTTTATCCAATCAACTCTGTGTAGTACCAATTCAAATGCTTGAGTTGTGGTTGAAATCTCTCAAATGTTTTGAGAACTATAAGTCTAGCCTTGAGTTTCTTTTGATAAGAGAGGAACAATTATTACAATATTAAACATGTCACTTTCATAACAAGGGGCATTTAGTTCAAGGTCTTGGTCTCAGTGTATGTTATCTAGGTTAACTCAGTCTAACCTCTTGCTAACACAAGACCATTTTGAAGAGGAGATTACAAATGGTAGATAATCCCTCCAAAACCATCAACATCGACAATCTCGACAACCCAAAGATAGTCAAGGTTGGTTCATCTATTTCTCTTGAAGAATGATGCCCATTGTTAATTTTTTTGTGAATATAATAATGTGTTTTCCTAGCAATATTTTGACACAAAG
>JASDQU010437754.1:74153-90782 GCA_032191745.1 Picea mariana | reverse complement strand
CAAATGTTTGGATTACAACATCATATGCTTCATTAATATTTTCCTTGCTTCATAGTCTCCTATTACAATGTGAGATTCCTCTTAAATCGATGCCTCACCTTGTTAGTAGTTTTATGTTTTTCCTCATATCATATATGTTTCCCTTTCTTTAAGTTTTAACTCAGATACAAGAAACAACCTTTGATTCAGTCATCTCATTAATTCATGTTTTAAAATCGTTCTCTTTACATTGTGTATTAGAGATAACTAAGCCTAAAAAGCAAATGCAGAATTATATCTCCCTTATCTTTTATCATTCATGACAATACCAGTTACAAGGCATCCTAACATCGAACCCAGCCTTTTAGATCAAACCAGCATTGCCCTAAATTTATTTTACACCATATTACAAACAAAAAATAATTGGGTTGAGTTAGAACATTCATGGGAAACAATTGAGAGAGATATCAGCATCCAGGAAAACAGGGAATTCCAATAGAGACAGTTGAGAAACCAGCTTTAGTCCTTATCTTTTGAATCTTTGTCTTTTATATCCTCATTTTCCTCTATATTTTCAGATGCCTTGACAATATACTTTAGATCCTTAAAGTATAAACTTAGAAACAACATCTTTCTGGCGCCATTGTCGGGGACAAAGTAATGAATCCTTTTTCCTTAGGAAGAATGACATTGACACTTTCCTTCTTTGGTAGTGAACAAAGTTTTGAAATATTCTAAGGCTACCTTTATCTTTCACTTGGCAACTCCACATTGTTTAAACTAGATCTAAACTAGAAGAACATCAGGAAGAATCCAGACGACAAGCATATTTCACCTTCTTCCAACCCAAAAAAAATTCTAAAATTAAGAAGGTACTTTCGACAGACTGCCTTATCAATGAATAAAGATTATCAACTTAAATCCACACAGTTTGACTCTTAAGATCAACATAAGGAATCAAGTATTCCATCCCCTAATAGGGAATACTGCATTGGTAAAGTTACAACCCCAGAATCGAATTTGGTTCTACCTATTTTTAAGGCTCATGATTTCTCAATGGTTTCCCATACCAATAGAAAACGAAGGTATACCTTACTTCCTGTTGCGACCGACTCCCCCTTGCGTCTCGAGGTTTGTTTTCCCATCTCTCAAAACTCAAATAATTATCCTATATATCTCGATTTGATTTCTGTCGACTCTCCTATATCTTCACCCTGTGATTATGAAGGAACCAAATGACATTCCCCAAGCTCCTTTTTCTGAAATTTCACCCCCGTCGATAACCGTTTTCTTCAACCCTCCCTTGTAACCCCCAAACTTTTACTGCTAAAGCCACAATGGCCACAGCTGGAGCGGGTGGAGTAGGAGGTGCCACCGTAGGTGGTCTAGGAGGAGGAGCAGGCAGCCAGGTACTGCCTCCTTGGATATTTGCAAGGGTTTCTACAAGATATGTCCCTTTGGTTCTACCAGTCCCTCTCCATGATTTGCTAGAAAATTACATGAAAAACCTACACAAGTTCACAGGAGAAGGCGATTTAATGACAACTGAACACATAAATTTTTTCAATCAATTCACTAACATTCTTGCATTAGAACATGAGGATGTTTACTCTAGACTCTTGGTTCAAACATTCGAGGGGCAAGTGAGAACCTAGTTTCGAGTCCTAGAAGTCGGATCTATACCTTCATATGATGAACTTGAAAATTCTTTTATTAGACAGTGGGGTGAGAAGAAAGACCATCTTTATTATCTGACCGAATTCGGAGCTCTTCTAAAGAAAAAATATGAATCAGAGCTTGAGTTTACCCAACGATTCAAAAAATTATATAATAAGATCCCAACCGAGTTTAAACCCTCACAACTTGCAGTGAAAGTGACTTTCGTCGGAGATTTTGACCTCGACTTCACCCTTTTACTAAGGGAGAGAAGATCAGTTGATCTTACCAAGATGCAAGATGATGCATTGGAAATTAAATCTAACATGATGGCATCAAGGAAGATGAAAACCAAATTTGAGACTGGAAACAAAGAAATAAGGAGATATAGGGAGCAAGGAGGACCCTATGGATCAGGGAGATCCTGAGAAGATAAAATAGATGATATGGCTAGGATCATCAAAGAATTGTCAAACAAAATATCGAGAATGGAACTGGATCAAGCTAAAAATGAACATTACCCTAGAAAGGAATTCAGGAAAAACCCTAATCCTCAAAACCATCAAAAACAAATTAAGAATGAAGATCAAAAAATTCAAATCCCTTTTAAAAGTGAAAACTTTATAGGAGGACAGTACGTAGAGGATTTTGAGGAGTTAAAAGAGGATATGAACAATCTCGGTGATGAATTCTTACAACCTTATATAAAAGTATATGATTACAAAAAGTCTCTCACTACAGAGTATCAGACTGAGAGTAATAATAACAGCAGTGTTTATGAAGATTCAACTTATCACGGAGTAGAAAATGGTATAATGGTCGAGCTCCACCAGAAGTACAACCTAAGACCTAGAAACACAACCTCCACAACCATTCCAATTGAAAAGATAATGTCGAGAGTTGAAAATGACCAATCAGTTTCAAAAAACACTGAAAAATAGACCGCTAACATACAGTCTATCAAAACAAAGACAGTGGAGATGTCACCCTTAAGCACACATAAAATAAACACCCCTGTTATCGAAACGAAGGCCCCTCAACTTAGGAAAGTTGAAAATAAAGGGTTGGAGACTCAAACCATGGAAACCGACAAAACCATTGGAAGTTTTAATCTAGAGAGCGAGATCAATAAGATCAAAATCCCTATTCCCCTTGTTGAATTGGCCAAAAACCCGATATACCGAAAACAAATTGCTAAAATGATTATTTTTTCAGAAAACAAAAGTTAGGTCGATGCCATTAACTTAGACTATGATAAGCCTAACATAGTTTTCAGCCCACACTTTGAAGGTGCTAAAGACACCATTACCCCTTTCTACATCACTTTGACAATTTTCAATCATCTACTTCATAATTGCATGTTAGATTCTGGAGCCTCTCACATTGTGATGCCTAAAGAAATCATGGAAAGACTCAACCTAGAAATCACCAGGCCTTTTGGAGATTTATATTCATTTGACTCGAAGAAAGTCAAGTGTATAGTCACAATAAAAGACTTAGTCATAAATCTTGCACAGGTACCCACAAAAAGTGTTTTAATGGATGTGGTTGTCGCAGATATACCTCTGAAATATGTCATTCTCTTGTCTCGGTCTTGGGGTGCTAAACTTGGAGGTTCTCTTCAACTTGATATGACGTATGCAACAATTCCAATTTTCAGAGGTCAATTCACGTGATTGTACAAGGAAACCAAATTAGCGTTTACTGTTAGTGATCCTTTTGTCCCAAATAATTACCCTGTATATATTGTTGATCAGGATTTAGGTAATTGTATATTATCTATAGTTGATGATGTTGATGCATGTGTAGAAGAAAATTTTACAGGAAATAAAAAAGAAAAAGAACAAATAGAACAAGATGTATATAGCACTGGTGCTTGGAAAATGTTTTTTGACATCGCCTCATCTTATCTTGGAGTTGGGGCTAGAGAAATTTTTGTAGCACCCAATAACCAATTCGTTATCCCTTTCTCTTATAGGCTGCAGTGGAACATTGACCACACTAATAACATATGTGAGTATGAAGCTCTAGTGTTTGGGTTAAAGGTTGCTAGTAGGATGGAAATTCAAAACTTGGAGGTTTTTGGTGATGCAGAGTTAATCATGAAACAATTCAATCGCTAGTACCAGGCCAAACATCCTAGATTAAGGTCATATCGAAATTGTGTTTGGGACTTAATCAATTTTTTTTTCTCTTTTGTTAATATTCACTCCATTTCGAGAGCTGAAAATCAACAGGTAGATTCCTTAGCCAAAGCTGCTTCAACTTTCACACCTCTCACTGCTTTCAAACTCAAATAACATATACAAATGAGACATAGGCCTTCCATACCAAATAACATACAACATTGGCAAGTCTTTGAGGATGACGAACAACTCTATTTTTTTTTGGAAATGGTAGATGAGTTTTCCGAAACGCATTCTAACCAAGAGAACCAGAATGATCCTATTTGGATCATGCAGGAAGGGGAAGACCCCCAAGAGTTCCAAGATAAAATCGCAAATCACTGTATGTTGGTTTTGAAAAATAAGAAAGTACCCAAGTTCTTCATTCCCTTAGAAAGAATCTTTAATCATGATGACATCCCTTTGAAGACTACCTTACAGCCTTAGCCCGAAGAAGTCGAAGATTGCAATATAGGTTCCAAAGAGAGTCCTAAGTTAGTTAAAGTATCTAGGTACCTATCTCCCGAAATCAAGAGTAAATATGTTGAATTTCTTAATAAATACAAATATGTTTTTTCCTTGTCCTATGACAAGTTGAGAACTTATGACACGACTATAATGGAACATAAAATTCCATTAAAAACAGGTGTCAAACCTTTTAGGTAGAAACTCAAACAGATTAACCCTATCCTATTACCGGTGATAGAAAAAGAGGTCAAGAAACTCTTGGATGCTAAAATTATAGTCCCACTGAGATATTCTGTGTGGGTAGCTAATTTAGTCCCAGTGAGAAAGAAAAACAGCGAGATCAGACTGTGTGTCGATTTCAAAAACCTGAATCAGTCATCACTCAAAGACAATTACCCATTACCTAAGATGGATCATGTTTTAGAAAAAGTAGTTGGAGCTAACATAATGTCTATGATTGATGCTTTTTCAGGTTACAATCAGATCGCAGTGCATCAAAACGATAAAGAAAAACCTTCTTTCACTACCCCTTGGGGTACTTTTATGTACGATAAAATGCCTTTTGGTTTAATGAATGCAAGAGAAACTTTTCAGTGAGCCATGGATATCACTTTCATGGGTGAGAGAGATAAGTTCTATGTTATCTATCTTGATGACCTCATTGTTTTCTCCAAGTCTGATGCAGAACATCTAATGCACCTTAAACAAACCTTTGAGAAATGCTGAAAGTTTGGTTTGTCACTCAATCCCAAGAAATCTCATTTTGCAATGCAAGAAGGTAAATTCTTGGGCCATATCATGTGTAAGGATGGAATCAAAATTGATCCCAAAAGGGTTGAGGCAATAGATACATTAAATTTTCCTAGAAATGTGAAAGAAATTCAGTCTTTTTTAGGAAAAATAAATTTCTTGAGGAGATTCATCCCTAACTTTGTCGAAATTGTGAAATTGAACAGATATGCTCAAAACGGATAGTGAAGTGAAATGGACAATTGAAGCCAAATCCTCCTTTAAACGCATCAAGAATGTAATAAGTGAAGCACCGGTCTTGGCCAACCCAGATTACACACTTTTTTCTTTTTCTTTTTTCTTTTTCTTCAGAACATACTATAGCAGTTGTATTGTTACAAAAAAACGAGGAAGGCTTTGAGCGTCTTATTGCATTTTTTAGAAAAAGTCTTAGGGATGCCAAGTTAAAATATGACATATTGGAGAAACAAGCCTATGCAATGGTGAAATCCCTCAAAGATTTCAGAACTTATGTGTTGCACTCAAAAGTCATTGCTTATGTGCCCTCTAGCTTTGTTAAATATATCATGGTGCAACCAGACAACGACGGAAGAAGAGGCAGGTGGTTAGCTAATATCCAGAAGTTTGACCTAGAAGTCAAGACAAATAAAATTATCAAAGGTCAAGGTTTGGCCAAATTGCTTGCCGAATCGAGCTTAGAAGCACCAGGGATAAATTAGCTGCAACAGACCGAGGGATTTCTGGAAATGAACGAGCTTGATGTCACTACACCTACGAACGAAATTCAAGACAATTTTTCCACTTCGTCTTGGTATCGTGACATCGTCCATTACTTACGTATGTTCCTATGTCCTACTAATTTAATCCCGTCTAAGGCTAGGATGTTAAAGTTACATGCTGTAAAATACTGTATCATAGATGCTAAATTGTATTGGAGAGACCCCTTGGGTTTCCTACTGAGATGTTTAGTCGAAACTGAAACAGAAGGCGTTATAGATGAATTCCATGTCGGGGTGTGTGGAGGAAATCATATGTGGTGAGCAACAGCTTATAAGATCTTAAGAGCCAGATACTACTATACTAAATTGTTCACAAAAGTGAACACTAGAGTTTGAAATTCTTTCCCTTGTTAGTTGTTCACAGAAAAATAGAAGATCCTAGCTTTGCCCCTTATGCCAGTTAAAACGGAAGCCCCATTTCAGCAATGGGGACTTGATTTCATTGGATAAATTCATCCACACTCCAGCACGCAACACAAATGGATCCTAGTGGCTACTGATTACTTCACTAAATGGGTGGAAGCTATCCCCACAAGAAATGCAACCGATTCGGTAGTAATCAATTTCTAGGAAGATAATATTTAATCCATATTCAGATGTCCTCAAAAGATAGTCATTGATAATGCGCAAAATTTTAAATCGATGTCCATGATAAATTTTTGCCAAAAATATAACATCATACTAGGACACTCCACGGCTTACTATCCACAAGGTAATGGTCTGGCTGAATCATCTAACAAAAGCCTAATTACCGTGATAAAAAAGGTTTTAACTGAAAACAAGAAAGTGTGGCATATCCATCTAAAATATGCACTATGGGCCAATAGAGTAAGTACTAAAAGATCAATTGGGATTTCCCATTTCCAGATGGTATATGGCACTGATGTCATTTTACCAATAAACTTATCTATGCCAGTGATGAATCTTTGGCAGGATTCGAATGAAGAACCCAATGATGTTACCAGAAGGATAAACCAGTTGGTCGAAGTTCAGCAAAATAAGGCCAAAGTAAATGAAAGGTTACAAAGATATCAGGATAAAATGAAGGCCTTGTTCAATCAGAAATCTAAAGATAGAGAATTTCTCCCTGGTGACTTGGTCTTGAAATGGGAATCCAAGAAAGAGGACGCTAGAAAACATGGCAAATTCGATCCAATCTGGTCCGACCCATACAAGATTTCGGCCTCAGAAGGAAAAAACACTTGGTCATTGGAAAACTTAGATGGAGACATCCTCAATGCCCCTATGAATGGGCGACATCTTAAACACTTCATGCAATAATGTGTTTCTAAAATCTCATTGTACATACCAATTTGTTTTCATACTTTTTGTATAGATTTGTAAAAAAAAAAAGAGGGGGGGGGGATTTCTTTTCATGACGTTTCCTAACGACTATAATATTATGTTATTCACAGGAAAAATTTCTCACAAGACAACGAACTCAAAGTACTAAAAGGTAACATGTGCAGGTATTCTTATTAAGTATCTCACTATGACAAAGGTAATGAATGAGTAACCTTTCGGCTGGTAATAAAAGAGCTAATAAAGGTATGAAATCCCATTTCAAAATTCGAGATAAAAGCCCTAAGAAGTACGAATGATTTCATTCTTGTCAAAAAATATATATATAATAAAATAAATAAATAAATCAAAGAAATTTTTTGAAGAAATAAAAAGGGGACTTAAGAAAAAGTTATAAAAGCTAATTAAGAAAATCTCTGAGAACAGTCACATGTACGACAATTTTTCTTAAAAAAAAAAAAACCTTTACCCTCCCCTTGACCACAGTAAAGCCTTTTCCTACTTAACCATGGAGGTCTGATCTTAAAGTTTCCTGATGACAAAGGGGTCTCTCTCTGGTCTTGAAAACTATCGAACAAAATCTCAAGAAAGAGAGTGGGTTGTGTTTTTAAGTTCTTTGACTTTAGCTGGAGCACAAACATGTCTAGGTTATTCCTAACCTTACTAGTTATCCTAACAGAAATAACTTATTATTTCTACTCAAGGAAGTTCCCTGGACTAAAGGTCAAAAGGTTACCCTTAAGAATTTATTTGAAGCCTATGATTTTTGAAGGCAGAGGAGAAGCTTAACCCAAAGCTATTTAAATGAGTTGACAGACTTTGATTCTTTTTCAAACAGATATATGCCTGAGTATATTGTATACTCATTGATTGCCCCCACTTCAAAAATCTAAAAAAAAAATGAATATAGACAGATGGTGAAAGGAAATTCAAGATTGATTGCCCCCATCTAGTCCAAAGAGATGAAGAAAGGAAATTCATTATATTGATTGCCCTCATCTCAACATTTAAATGCTTGAAAAAAATGAAGTGATGAAAGGAAATTCAATATGGGAAGTCAAATAACTTCACCAAGGTACTGAACAAGCTCACTAGAAGTGAAGCAATATCCTCGTATCTGATTAAAGTTGTCATACATGAATTACAAGATGTTCTGGTAATTTCTCTTCCTTTTGGCTAGATTTTATCATAGATTTCAGCGATATCCTTACCAGACACAACACAAATACTTACCTTGATGCAAACTAGATCACATGAAACTTTATAAGATTATTAGTTTGGTTTTGATTATCTTACAGAGTTTTGATCTCAGTTTCAGGAGAAGAGGTTTATTGAAAACACGCTCGAGATAGTCATAATTTTTGTCTTGGAGAGATTTTCAAGGTTAACGTTGAGAATCTACTCTTGTTCAATTTTTCTCCAAAATCTGTTTCACAGAGTTGAATCATTGACTCCATTACCTAATGAAGGCACTTGGTCTACATGTTCTTCTCGTCCCACAAGGAGACAAGATCCCTAGATGGAGCCTAATGTTGACACTAAGTTTAATTTTTTTCCATCCTTGAAAACTAAAGCTTCATCTTTTCCTAAGTCATGGAGCCGCCCTTAATCAAAAGAGAAATCTAATCTTTCCGTTCCTTTTCAGGTTTTCGGGATTATGTTTTTCTCGATTTATGATTTTCAACTATCTTATTTTCCCAGTGTCGTAGTCCCAAAAATGTTTAACATATTAAAAAATTTAAAAGGGGGGAGAAATAAAGGCTACCATTTCCATCGCTTTCCACAAAGCACTCTTTAAACCCGTAATTATTTAAGTTTCTAAACATAATTATCTTTCCCTGATCTTTCTCGATTCAGGTTTTTCTTTCTACTAAAACGCTTTCAAACTCTCAACCGTCAAACTCCCGATCCTCACTTTTCCAAAAAATTTAAAAGGATAATTAATTATTAACCTGGATTAATTAAAACCCTAATACATGTCTTAGCGCGTCACGAATCTCATCGCAATTTTGTGATACGGGGATTGCTTATGACTTATCCCCTGATGCTAGGATCCTTGAAGTTTCGAAATGCGAAATCGTGTTTTCTCTAAACAAGGTTTAAGATTAAGGTTAATTTGTTTTTAAACAGGATTAGTGATAATTAAACCGCCTTTTGCATTTCAGGAATTGAGGAAGGCGGTGATTTTTTGAAACTCCAGTTTCGAAATTGGCAATATACAACATCATTAATAATGGATAAATGAAGATTTTTTCGAGACGATAATGTATCTCCAAGAATATATTTCCATTAAAAAGCATTAATTTTTCATCGTCTACGTCTGTACACTCGTTATAATGCAAAATTGAAGGTTAATAAAGTCTTATATTTCAAACCTCATAGCTATCCTTTACATCTACAACAAGTCACGTTTACCTGGTTTTATACACACTTTCTCTGTAAACATGTCTCTGATCCATCATAAGTATCATGGCACCTAAGAAGGCACCCAAGAAAAGTGAAGAAATTGTAGAAATCTTGAGTCTAGACAGAGAAGTTATATCTAATACTACACCACATGCCATTGATTCCATAAAATCCTGGAGGCAGATTTCCGAGACTCTGGATTATGAAATTAAAAATTTCCCTCATGACACTGACAACAAGCTTCGAGATATAGCGGAGTCTGAGCTCCACAAAATAGCTACATGGCCACAACTTATGACTTATAATGACATGATTAGTTGGGCCTTAGAGAGAACTGACGTACAAACGAGGAGCATTTTGGACAGTCGAGGGGTCATCTTTGGCTCTTTCAGACTAGAACATGTACAAGCAATGTATAAATTATCTCCCAGTCCCAAGTATGTTTATAATAAATATTTTGTGAGTAATTTTCAAAGGAAAGAATGTTTTGAGTCAGACCAAATGTATCCTGACATAATCAAAGGCTGGTGGAGAAACGAGGGAAAATTCAAGGCTGACACTCATGGTATTTATGCCACTGCCTCATTGAATTAGTATATCATTTAAGTGGCAATGATGTTATGTAGACTTTTCAGTAATGAGATTCCCACCCATTTCCCTGCAGAATGGGTACCTCTTTTGCACGATGTAGCAGAAGGTTACAACTTCAACTGGGATAATATTTTATCCGATAACATGATGAAGGAGGTCATGGAATATCAGACTGCAAGATCAAAGGGTCGATCAGTAGCCTTCTATATGTCGGCATACATCATGGATGCTATATGATTCTCAACTCCTTTCCCTTTGATGAATTGGAGTTGGAATCCGACTTGCCTAGAGCCAATTCACGAATATCATTCTAAACTTTGGGAAGAAAATTCCAAGGATTCATTCTATGAAATTTTTCATTTTGTGGTGATACCACTACATCAGATGTTGTACAGCTATGTGCCTCCCCGCATTTCAGAATTGGTCACAGGAAACATCAGGACAGTCACTGACTAGTTCATAGAGGAGAATTTTTCATACATTAGAGTTTTCGGGTGTTCAATCCCCCCACACACCCTCCCGAAATTCCTCCCTGACGGACTGGTGTGCAGGGAGGTGGCTCATCAAATAGTAGTAGGTGGAATTGGGATAAAACTAAAAATGGCTCAAAAGAAATTTGGCCAGTTTTTCCTATTCAAATTGGGAAATTTTCATTGCTCAACTTAGGTCATTCCAAAGTTGAAGTGACAACACTAGAGCAGGTTAAATTGGTAAACCTAGAGCACAAGCACCACAATCCTTACCAGCTAGAGGGAAAAGACATGGCCCACTGTAATACGATGGCCTATGAACATGAGAAGTCCCCTTGTGATGATCTATTCAAAGTGACTAAGACCTATGAGGAAGTGTTAGAAAGAGTACAGACATTGTTGGTCGACTTGCAAGCTAGTTTTCAGACCTTCCAGAGGCACAGACGAAGTGGTCTGCCCAAAGTGTTGCAAGGAGAATCAATTACCCTTCCTCAAGAACAAGAGGATACTCCTCCAAGTTTTAGACAAGGAACACAAGATAAATTCAATACTGAGGAACTTCCTCGGGAGGTTGAGGGGTCTTCACAAAATGAAGAAACCTTACAGACAGAAAATCCAGAGACGAAAGCAGAGAGGATGCCCAAGACACCTCCTGAGTCTAGTAATTCCACTCCTCCTTCATCACCTACTGCTGATGTCAATATACCTGAGGTTATGGGATAAATAAGGTGTACAGAGCTAGGAAGTCCCATAACTTCCTTAACTCCTTTACAATCCACCTCTGGACTCCCACAAATGGGAGATATATATGTTGGTGACCTCACCCCTATTTCCAGAGATGAGATCCCTCCCAATTATTTTTTCAGCAAGAAGAGGAAGGCTATTGTAAGGAAAGAAATGCATATGAGATAAGGGGGTATGGTGAAGAAGCATACGGTCTTGATATATGGACAGAAACTGGAAGAGGAGGATTTCTCTACAAAGATAGCAGTCTCTATGGGAGACATGGAAACAACAAACATTTTTACTATGGAGAACATGAGAACAAGGATAAATAAGGGTAACCACACGATAGATCAATTGCAGGATCAGTTGAAAAGTGCTAAGAAGAACATTAGAGAAGAGGTGAACACAATTTTGGAGAAGGCGAGAGCCGTTGAAAGGCAAGAAATTCAGTCACTCAAAACTAGCCTGGATGAAATGAACTAGAGGATACAAGCAAGTCAGGTGTAAGTTACTCAGTAAAAGGAGCTTGTAAAACAGTTGCAGGCTAAGTTAAGTCTGACAGAAGGTTGGGTCATGGACTTAAAGGCTTTTCGAACCCTCTCGTTAGAATCCCATACAAATATAGAAGCTGAACAACAATAATTGATCTCCAAAATAGAGATCATCCAACATTATTTTCAAGAGGTAAGCAAATCCCTTGATAATATTATTTTACTGGAAAAAGAGGCTAAAGCAACAAGGAATACCTTTCAGAAAGTAGTCGCATGTTCAGGGAACAGGGAGATGTCAAAATATTTAAAACTTTTTGTTACAGAACAGATAAGAGGAGACATCATGCTCAAGGCATGGGAAACGAACATAGTCTGAAACAAGAAGATAGTCAAAGAAATCAAAGATGATTGTGAGGGAATCTTTGATTCTTTGGATAAGAAAGAATTAGGAATTGAAAGAAATGACTGTTCTGGACTACTAGGGTAGATAAATATTGTGAAACAGCAGTTGTACTACAAATGGAGCTTACAGGAGGTTCAGGCAGAAATTTCAGAGTTGAGCGAAATCGATACCAACAAGATAGACAGATGGCTGGTACAACCTAATTTAAAGTTGCAAATGATCAGGTCTATCGATAAAGGTTTTGAAAACTAGTTTCCAAAGGTACAAAGAAAGTTTTATCTATTTGAAACTAAAGATCTCCTGACCCCACGCAAATTTTTTGTTCATTTTTTAGAGAAGTGTGTTGAATCTATAGCTTCAAAAGAGGGAGAGACTTCAAATAAATAGTGAAGTATCATTCGAAATCTTATACTTTTGAAATGATAGACCCATGAAAAGTTAATCATTCAACGGTTAAGGTTGCAGTTTTGTAACTATTTTTCTTTCTTCTTCCCTAAAAAATAGGAGATCTCTAACCGTCAAGTAGTGATGATCTAATATAAATAAAGGAACAGAAGACTGAGGCAGGCCTTTTTTCTTTCTCTGAAAAGGGTTTTGTGATGAAGACATCTAAAAGAAACTCTGAATTAATAGAAAATCATATTGAAGATTCTGGATTTTGTCAAGTTTGAGTTATGTGTTCCCCTGTCTTTTCATCGTTCTTTCATGTATTTTATTAATGAATGCTTGACTACAATTCAGTACATCCTCTACTATTGAAATAAATTATTCTTGTTATTTAGATCATTTACATTTTTTACTCTACATCAGTTATCAACTGATACAATACCTGCAAATGTTTGGATTGCAACATCATATGCTTCATTAATATTTTCCTTGCTTCATAGTCTCCTATTACAATGTGAGATTCCTCTTAAATCGATGCCTCACCTTGTTAGTAGTTTTATGTTTTTCCTCATATCATACATGTCTCCCTTTCTTTAAGGTTTAACTCAGATATAAGAAATGGCCTTTGATTTAGTCATCTCATTAATTCGTGTTTTAAAATCATTCTCTTTACTTTGTGTATTAGATATAACTAAGCCTAAAAAGAAAATATAGAATTATATCTCCCTTATCTTTTATCATTCATGATAGTACCAGTTACAAGGAAACCTAACGTCGAACCCGGCCTTTCGGATCAAACCATCATTTCCCTAAATTTATTTAACACCATCTTACAAAAAAAAAAAATTGGGTTGAGTTAGAACGTTCATGGGCAAGAATTGAGAGAGATATCGGCGTCCAGGAAAACTGGGAATTCCAACAGAGATAGTTGAGAAACCAACTTTAGTCCTTATCTTTTGAACCTTTGTCTTTTCTGTCCTCATTTTCCTCTCTCTTTTCGTATTCTTTGATAGTGTACTTTAGAGCCTTAAAGTATAAACTCAATAACAATAAGGAGGAAGTCTCGTCGGTATACCAGTAGGACCATAAGAAGTTTGCATGTACGTGGAGAGTCCTAGTAGATTATGTCGTGGAGGATTTGGAGGCATATAGCCCATGGGGTTGGGTTGGTTGGAAATGTTTCCTTGAAAAGGGAGACTAGACTAAACGTTCAGACCCCAAGCTGTATTTAAAGAACCGGGATATGGCTGGCTAGAGTGAGGGGGTACAAAAGAGTTGACTTGAGACTGTTTCCCCCCAGATGATTGTGGATTTATTTGGGCAAGAAGGTTCTAAAGTTGGGATAGTGATCCCGATGTGTTCTATCCATATAGTGGGTTATAGAGTCCAACCTGAGGTTGTCCTCCAAGTGGAGATTTCCCCCCAATGTAAGATTTCCCTCCAATGGGAATTTGGTAACCAGAAGTGAACGGATGATGGGTTCTTCCAATTGGATTGGATTCACTAGGGCCAGATCCTCCAAGAAAAGGTGGATAAGACCCTCTAGAGAGGACCTGGGAAGGTGTAGGAACAAAACCAACAACAACATTGCACCCAGGTGGAAAAAAAAGTCTAGAAACTCTGGATGGAACTTGGGTAGGGATGACAGTGGAAGGACTCAAAGCACAATACCCAAGAGGAAGCGATGGGATAGGTCTAGATGAGAGTGGTGTGCCAATAGGATCTTGGTTGACCACCACATTCCTGGTAGGAATAGTCATAACATGTGGGACCATAGTAGAATGGGCCATCTGGAGATAAAAAGTCAAGATAGGACCAACTGACTGTGTGTCTAGAATGATGGTGATATTGCTATTTGTACCAGCAAAATGGTCTAAAGGTATCGTGTAGGTAATAGATGTTTTGGGCAGTTGTGATATGACGGGTGTATCAGGACCTGCCCCTAAGTTGTCGTAAAGGTATTGCACTGTGCGAGGCGGGCTTCTAAATATGTCAGTAGACCAAAGGGGATTCTCGACACTAGATCCTCTATGGGGTATGGTCGATATTCCATAAGTGTCAACAACAAGTTCTCTTGATGAATTCATCCAAAGAATACGTCTCTCATATCCATGCAAAATTCAGAAAGCCTCTAGAGAATCAGAAATAATTATGAAATTGTCTAAAGAGTCATAACTTTCCACTTGTGAGGTTATGGTGTCCTGGACCGCTCTTCACTTAGGAGATCCCTCTGGTGAATTAGGAGGCAAAGGGAGATCAACTTTCAGATCTTTCGAGGGTATCCCTTGCATCCTACGTGAACGATGTGGAGGGTCTATGTTGGTCGAACGAAAAATTTTATGAAAAAAATCTACGGACAACTATGGAAACAAACAACACTCACTAATAAAATCTAGAAATAAAACCAAGGAAACAAACCTTCTTATTTCAAATTCACTAGTTGGTGATGAAATCCAACGTTGCGAAGTCAAGACAAGAAGGGGTTAGGATAGAGCGGGTGGAAACATTACGTTGATGACCTGCTTAATGGACTTACACCCTGGTGCAAGCTCCCACACATAATCATGGGTATACTCTCCAAGGAGCCCAAGTGAGTCTGGCCAACTTCAATTCCATGTACCGTGAATACTTGCCCCTCCACAGTCACCTTGTGTAAGACCCTAAAGAGATAGGCTACTAAGGATACCAAGAACAACATTGATGTCTGGGGAAATAGTCGACAGTCTGATCCACGTGCAAGGGCAAGGTATCTAGCCTGAAATCAACTTGAAAGGATTCCACTCATAATTGTGGGTATACCTTCAAGTGACCCCCGTAATATGTGCAATCTCTACACGAATACCAACAAAGTAGGGTGAGTAACTATGTCAGCCTTAATGCGACCTCAATTTTGACCCTTGTGTGAGAAGGGCTTCCCAGGACAAAATGTTGTAAGTGTATTTGAACACTCCCTGTCATAAGATGCTATAGTGCATTTTATGCTTTGGAGAGTGTGTGTCACAACCTATTCCAAAGCGCTATCCTAGCTAATGTTAGTGGAAAGCATTTCTAGAAAATAAAAGTTACTAATAAATTTTAAAATTATGTAGTATTTTAGAGGTTGTTGTTTACGTAAGAGGTAGATGGAGATGAAAATGATGTTGTATGAGAACTTCACCCAATAATATGCAAGAAGAGATGATTTATGCAATGTTTCAGTTCAATGAACTCTAATTACAATAGGGAGAAATTATTTCTTCGGAAAACACGAAAGCTACGAAATATAATTTCTTTTTCTTGAATGAACACGATTTCAAACAATCATACGCAATGAAATTTTCCAATCTGTTCTCTTGTAAAAAACAAATTGAATGCAATTTTTTTTCTTGTGAATGATTACTTAAAAAGAATAATGACTTTAAAATTATTCCTTTCCAAAACCAAGTCAGGGATATAATGAAGAAAGGAAAACTAATCAAAGAAAATAGATACACTCAACAAATACCCAATTCAAACTTTCAATGAACATAAAAATTAAGATGACAAGAAAGTGTTTCGCTAAATGCAAACGAAAATAACTTTCCAATCAACAAGCAATCCAGAAAATGTAAAACAATCCAAAAAATTTAATCAAATCAAAGACTTTTATCAATCAAGCACTCGGATTTAAATCCAGAGATTATATCCTTGTTGACAAAAAGAAAGAAGTAGAAACTTGTAAAATGATGAAGAAGGGTTTTCAATCTCTGAAAATCAATCAACAACAAGTTTTACACTCAGAAAACATTCAAGTATTGGCACTAAAATTTATTCCCAAGTGATCAAAGCAAAACTGCATCTTAGAAGACAAAAAGACCTAATCCAAAAATTCTACAGGAGACGCCGCAACCCAACAGTAAGGTACAATGCGGGGATTTGATGTTTTCGCAGGATATATATGGGTAGGGTGCAAAGATTCCACACTGGTCTAGACAGTCAGGGTGCGGATGTCTAAGGTTTTTGCAAGATGCATATCGGATACAATGCAGAAATGCCTGTAAACAAAGGAAAATTGGAAAGAGGGCAAAGAGTCTAAAA